>MQUG01003249.1:0-71026 GCA_007213375.1 Steinernema feltiae
AAGTCAGACAAACCCGATTTTTTTCTTAAAAACTCTTGCCCTTTTGTCGTTGTCGTAAAGTCTTCGCGCTAAAGACTTTCGCGCTAATGTCAAGTCGTCCATTAGTATGTGAATAGACAGACTACGGTGACTGTCGAAAAAGTTTGCAAAATCATGTCACATATGCATTATGAGTGGCACGTTTCGTCTCTCTCAAACAACATCAATGGCTAAACAATTTTTTGTAAATGTTGCGCTAGATTTATCCTACTTCGCTAATTCTTTTGTGTAAAGTCGCTAACAGTTAGTAGTTAGCTCACATTTTTCAACTGAACAGATTGATCTACGTTAACACATTCTCTGGGGACGAGTTGTGATGGGATGGGTTGTCTTGGGATGAGCTGTGCTTGGGATGAGTTGTCCATGGGGTGAGTTGAGTCTGGGATGACTTGTCCTGGGATGAGTTGGGGTGGGATGAGATGTTCTGGGGTGAGTTGTCCCTGGGGTGAGTTGTCTTGGGGTGAGATGGGGTGATCCCGAGTTTGCGCAATGCGCTTAAAATTAAGTACCACAATCCTGGATGTGTATCAGAGATTGTCGCAAAAGGCTGCAATTTTGTTTTAATTCAAAGAATAACCTCACAGTCAAGAGCTTCAGCGTCAGGTTGTTTCAAGAATCGCTCTCAGTGGCGAATATGGAACGAATAAAGATAGCACTACACAACCTATTTGAAGAACCCCGGTTTCCGATTCGTCGTAAGGATCGGAAGCCGTCTCTGAAACTGGATATACAGCATGCAATGCTTGAAATTCAAAAGCAATGTTAAAAGCGTAGTAAAAGCATCGCTCTGAGCTCATATAAAACCATTTTGCACTGTCGTTTGTATTATAAAAATGGATCCCAGCAAAGAAATCTCTGACGTCGTTGCCAGGAGCATAAAGATGCTGAAGCTACACGGTGACAGCGTTGCGACGACTACTATAGATGCATTGCTCACTCAAACTGTTCGACTTCTCTGCACCCATCCGGCCTACATCGACCACACGCAGCATGATTTGGGCAACGATTTTGCCCATCTGGCAAACGAAATCGTTCATGACGTTGTTGAATGCGCATCACATGACGTTGAGAACAAGGCGGATCTTCAGAATCTCGCTCTAATACAGGGTTCCTGGGCCGAAATCGGAAACAAGTATGCGATGATCGATTGGAGCTTACGCACAACTACCATTTGTCGTGACACTGATGTTGACAAGCTGAAAGCTAGAGCGCCAAAGCTCTACGAGCATCTCACCTTGATGAACCCTCCGGAAAGAGCATGCAAAATGTTGGAAGAAATGGGAACTCGGTTTTCATTGACCGACCTGAATGGACTACCTGAATCGGCTTCAGTACAACTAAGTGGATTTTTGAAGCGCCAGCTGCGATCAAAGTATCTGAGAACGCTTAGAATTCGAACTAAAAATAAAACAGAAGATCTGAACGCACTGCTGGTGGAATTTGTGAAGCGACCCCAGTTTGAAGAACTAAACTTTTTCGGTCGATGCTTGCTTCCGTTTAAAGTTTTAGAAGAAGCGCTCGACATCTGGAAAGCGACAACGCATTTCGAAGTCGAAAACAAGAAGATTCACGGATATATTTCTGCCGAAAGCTTTAAAAAACTGGAAACACAATTGGAGAAACCTTTGGAAGGATGCTATAATTGCGCTGGGTGGCTTCATCCCGCTCTCAGTCGACTGACTACACGACTGACAGTGGTCAAGTGTTCGAGCGCTTCTTTTCAACTTTACTTGACCTTTGCGAATCTTGGCAATCATTATGTGTGAAGAGCAGCATTTGAAAGCATTTGAGGTTCTAGCACGCTTTCTTGGGTATCGTTTTCTAGTGGTTTTTAGTTTATTTGAAATAAAAAGCCTGGAACTTATGTCTGGAACTTAGTGGAGAATGATTGGATATGTCGCAGACAGTTCAATTCAAGGGTTACAGTCATCACCTTCCGATGTTTTGAAACTATGTAATCTATCCTATTTGTGTTCAAAGATGGGATTTAAAGAGATTGCGGCTTGCCTTGTCCTTTTAGCGCGGTAACGCAAACTAACTCGATGAGGTTGCACGTGACCTGAGCTAGTGTTTTCTGCTCTAGTTGAAAAAGTCTGCTTCCTGGAAATGAATCGGTTGGAAATAGGAATGATTCACTTTGCACAAGCATTTGACATGACCTTTGACTTTGGATCGCTGGGCGCTAATCCAAAGCAGATCGGACGACAATCGACATTGCCGCTCGGTCTTGATACGTTCAAAGAAGAAGCATAAGGCGAAAAAGCATACGTTCCTGCTGCTCTACCAAATTGTCGCGTAGACTAAAACCCTGCGTTAAGGGGACACGGACATCGCCTCAAATGGTCTTCGATTTTTCTGAAATTTCGTCTACCCCCACTAAATCGAACCTCCCCACCAAGACACTTTCCGAATCTTGGCAATTATTATGTGTGAAGAGCAGCATTTGAGGTTCTAGCACGTATCGTTAGGCATCGTTTTCTGGTGTTTTTTAGTTTATTTGAAATAAAAAGCTGAAACTACCAAACTGTATCTTTCGTCTGTAGGAACTCAGTGGAGAATGATTGGATACGTAACTGACAAGTGTAACAGTCTTTCACCAACCAACCAAAACCAGACAACTTCAATGCGAGCGCTACGAGCTTAAGGACGACCAACGCTTCCTGTGCCAGCAAATCTGAAGACTTCAGGAACTGTCTTTAGCTGCTTTTAATGCTGCATAATTGGCTTTGCTCAACCGCGCTCAAGCTCAACCAAAGAGATTATTTTTCTCGATTTTTCAACTTTCAAAACAACAGACGCGTTAACGGAATGCGATGTGATCGCTTCACAGACGATTCCGGTTCCAAAACGGTCTTGCTTATGTGTGCGCATCCTTGAGCGCGACGAGACCTATTTGTATCTAAACGCATGCGATGCTATAGGTGCTAAGTTTGGTATTACATTCCATTCAGTTAACATTCCATTCACCCATTTCACCACAAAATATGGATCTCAGCAAGGAAATCTCCGAGGTCGTTTCCAAGAGCATGGAACTGCTGGAGAAGCCTATTGAATACCGGTACAGGGCTGATTTGAGCGAATTCGTCAAGCACGCAGTGAAGTTACTGTACACCCATCAAGCTTCCACCGCGCATTTGCAGCTGAACTTGAACAACGAATTCGCCCATCTTCCTAACGAGATCGTCGACGATGTTGTCAAATGCGCTGCTTTTAACGGTGCAAAGAAGACGGATTATCGAAATCTGGCCCTAATAGAAGGTTGCTGGGCCGTTTTTGGATACGAGTATGCAATGACCGATGGGAGCTTACGTACAACTACTATTACTCGGAGCACGGATGTTGACAAGCTGAAAGCCAGAGCGCTAAAGCTCTCCGAGCATCTTAAAACAATAAACCCTCCGGGAAACGTTTACAACCTGCTCGAAGCGATGGAAACTCGATTTTCATACATTGGTTGGTACGACTCTAATGGTCTATCCAAATCGGCTTCAACGCAACTAATGGAATTCCTGAAGCGCCAGCTGAGCTCAAAGTATCTGCGAACGCTCAAAATTCCAACTAAAATTCCCGTTGCTGATCTGAACGCCCTGCTTGTGGAATTTGTGAAGCAGCCGCGGTTTGAAGAACTTGATCTGGGAGAGTTGACACTGCCGTTTGAAGTTTTGGAAGAAGCGCACAAGACTTGGGAAGCGACAAACCTTTTCGAAGTCAAATGCAAGAAGATTCACGGAATGATTTCTGCAGAAAACTTTGAAAAACACTTGAAGACACAGTTGCCAGTCGATGTGAATTGCTCTGGGTGGCAACCGCATCCTACTCATAGCTTGCTAAAGATGTTCCTGAACTTGAACGAGCGGGCGGACAATCTGGTTGAGGTTCGCATGAATTTTCTGGATCTTGACAATCAATAGGTGCGAAGAGAGCACCTCAGATTGTAGCACGCTTTCTGGAAATCTCTTTTTTTGTATTCGGTTAATTTATTTTTAAAACTAATTACTTGCTTTAAAGGCTCAAACGAGTAATTTTTTGACACAAACACAGCAGATAGTGGTTTGACAAGTCACTGAGCATACCAAACACGTGGTAGCTTTCGATGCAGTGTGTCTGTATAACGACCGCAGTGATGACAGTTTAAATCGATACTTTCCCTAGGGGGGCCTAAGGGCAACCAACTGAAGAACTAGCTGTTAATACTAGATCAGGTTTTCTCGGGGACTAAACCGCGCGCCAAAACCTAACGACATTAGGCGCCACGCGGATTGGCAGTGCGCCCTCGAAGAGAGAGGAAGGCAACCTAAGCGCAGTTATCGTCATGCATTGCTCTACGAAGCTCGTGACAACTCTTTACAACAGAGACAAACCAAGTAGAAATGTGCCGAGATCAATTCGAGATTTCAAACGTGCTGTTAGTTATAGCTGAATTAGTATTTTATTGATTAGCTAATTTTGCTCTTTTAAACCGGAAAGATTAAACTTTAACTTTGATTTGGTTGGAATATGTTTATTGTATACGTTCTATACCCACGTTTCTATGATCTCATTGTGGGTTTTCAGTGTTTTCAGCTCTCTCGGATAAGTCTGGAAGCGTTGCTTCTGGATAATTGCTGCTTTGGCACTTCTCAGCTGATTGTTTTCTTCGGTCAGAATCTCGATCTTCTCTTTGAGTTCGGAGTTCTCCAAATAAAGTTTCAAGATGAATTGCTTTCGGTCGTCCGTGTTCGAAACTGGATTGCCGTTGGTGGTGGCCTTGTCGGTCAACTTCTCGACGTCCTCCTTGAGCTCCGAGTTCTTCAAGAAAAGTTGCAGATTGAAACGCTTCTTGTCGTCAATGATTGCCACGAGTTTCTCATTCTCCGCTTTGGCTTCAGCGTACAAGCGGTTCAATTGGGCCACTTTCTGGTCACAGGTGTCCTTGAGTTGCTTGTACTTGGCCTTCTGCTCCTTCATGGCGGTCTGGTGATATTTCTTGAGCTGCTGGAGCTCCTGCTTCAGGCACTCGGCCTTAATAGCTTCCTTGTTTGCAGCTTTCTGTTTCTTCGCCTCGGGCGGGTCCACAGCCGGTCTGCATTCAATCAGCGCCATCTCGAAGAGGTCCTTCGCGGCGTGGAGGATGTCGTGCTTCTCGCCAAAGTGTTCCTTCGTCACTTGTTTGAGTTCGACGAAGAGGCGGCGGAGTTGCTCCTTAAAGGTGGCTACGGTGGTTGACTTCATAATTGCTGCTTATGATTTTTGATTTCTGGGCATCTCGGGTGCCTTTTACGGACAGAAAAAGCGATGCTTTTGGTATTAGCATCGCTTTTCACTGCTTGGCATTGCTTTTGACTCCGTCATGCCTAGGAGCAATGCTATGCTCGTTCGCCTTGCTTTTGTGTCCTTAAATACTAAGGAACTGACTTCCAAGATACTTCAAAACGAACCAACAAGCGTCAAATCATGAAACCCACCTTCTTCAAGGAACAACTCCGCCAGCTCTTCGCCGACTACAATCAAGTCACGGAGGAAGATTTCGTCGAAAAGCAAGAAATCGTTCAAGCCGCAAAGGACCTCTTCGAGAAGGCGCTGAGGGACTGCAGACCAGAAGTGGAGTCGACCCAGGTCAAGAGGCTCAAGGCTGAACTGGCGATAGTGAAAAAGGAAGCCACTCACTTCAAGATAGAAAACGAGAAGCTAAAATCGGAAGCAAAACGCCTCAAATTCTCAAATCTCCAACAATGCAAAGCTGCAAAGGAGATTCAGTGCCTGAAGCAGGAAGTCCGGCGGCTCAAGAAATACAACCATCAAGTCGCTAGCAAAGCGCAGAAGACCAAGTACGAGCAGCTAAGTGAAGCCTCTAACCAGGAAGTGGTCCACCTGCACCACTTGTACGCTGAAGCCACAGCGGAGAATGAGAAACTCGTGTCAATCATTGACGACAAGAAGCGTTTCATTCTGCAACTGTTCCTGGAGAACTCGGAGCTCAAGGAGGACGTCGAGAAGTTGACCGAAGAGAAGAATCAGCTGAGAGAAGAACTCGACGTGCAGGATGGTCAGATCACCAAAACCAGCATCGTCCAAAAAGAGGAGAATGAACGATTTCATCCCTTCCTGGACGAATTGAAAGCCGTGATCCAGAAGCAGGAAGATACCCATCATAAGCTGAGAGATGCAAGCGCTACTTTACCACCATAATAATGTAATCTTTTCAATTAAATAAAAATTTTATGCAAAAAATCTAAAGTAGTATAAGTGCGGTCGACATCAATACGTTTGCTTTTAAAAGCTGAAATCAAAAAATCAAGCATTGAAAAGACAATCAGGACCAACCAACAAGTATTGTCGTTCCACATTCGAAAACACAAAGTTCGCACGTTCGGTGTTTGTACGGACGTCTGTCATTTTCAACGGCGAAACCCACATTTCGCTGATTTCTGTTTTCCTGGGGAATAAAATGGAAATCTGAGGTTTGCAAGTTCTTCATCATGTCATTTCACGTCGTCTTGCCAAGTTTGACTTGAATTGGATGCTCCATTGAAAAAACAACGTTTTCTGACTATTTCTTGAGGCGAGGTGACTCGCGTGGCAAGTTTCAAGCAAAAAACTTGCTTATTCGGGTGCTCTACGGGTCTAGTGGGCGAAAACAACACAGAATTCGGTGAATTGACGACGGACATTGACCAAGCCTGCGGTGTTCGAATGTTCACAGCCATGGAGCATCCAATTCATGTCAAACTCGGCAAGAGGAGGTAAAATAACACGCCAAAGAACTTGTGAACCTCAGATTTCTATTTTATTCCCCAGGAAAACAGAAATCAGCGAAATGTGGGTTTCGCCGTTGAAAATGACAGATGTCCGTACAAACACCGAACGTGCGAACTTTGCGTTTTCGAATGTGGAACGACAATACGGCAAGTGCTAAGCTCGCCTTTGGAGTTGAAACAACTGCAGCCTTGTCGCGATGAGACCTTTTCATTGCAAAACGCAACTGATGCTAGAACTGACAACGTTCCGAGCATTACATTCAAACGCATTAAAGTCCGCATTTCTTTGGTACGATTTCCTTCATCTACATAGAATGGATATGAGCAAAGTAATCTTCAAGAAGTCCTCGAATGTCCGCTACGAGAACACTTTGAGCGATAGTCAATTGACGCTGGACAACGAATTCGCCAGTTTACCAAATGAGATCGTCCACGACGTTATTGATTGCGCTTCGCTTGACGATGAGCACAAGACGGATCTTCAGAAGCTCGCGCTAATTCACGTTTCCTGAGCGGAATTAGGTAAAGAATATGCAGAGGCCGATAGGAGTTTGCGTAACACTTTTATCGTTTGTACCACAGATCTCAATCAACTGAAACCAACAGCGCCAAGCCTCTACGGACGTCTTACTTCGATGAACCCACCGAAACGAGCTTACGAGCTGCTCGATGCAATCGGAAATAGATTTTCATACATTGAGTGGTTTGATTGGAATCTGCGTTGCTTTGAATCGGCTTCAGTGCAACTAATGGAATTCTTGAAACGACAGCTGAGATCAAAGTACCTGCGAACGCTAAGATTACCAACTAAATTTGAAACAGAAGGCCTGAACAAACTCCTTTTGGACTTTGTGAAGCGGCCCCAGTTTGAAGAACTTGATCTCGGAGAGTCACAACTTCCGTTTGAAGTTTTGGAAGAAGCGCACAGGACCTGGGAAGCTAGAGAACGCTTTGAAGTGAAATCTAAAAAGATTCATGGGATGATTTTGGCGGAAAACTTTAGGAAACTCGAAAAACACTTGAACACAACGTTGGCGGTCGATTGGAGGCCAACTGTGTGGCATCATCCCGCTTGCAGCTTGCTCAAAATGCACCTAAAAGTGTGCAAGCCAGCGGACAATGATTTTTTTGTTGACATGCACTTTCCCGATCTTTTTAGTCAGTAGGTCAGAAGAGTATATGAGGTTATAGCACGCCTTCTTGGTTGTAAATCTTGTTTTCGTGTTTTTGGGTTAATGTCTTAAAATAAAAAGCGCGCTTTAAACGAGCAGCTGAAATTCGGTTAGAGACGATGTGATAAATGGAATGAAGTAATGATTCACTGAACTATGTCACACCTGAGAAAACGTGACGGATGGAAAATTAGCTTAAAATCTCAGCGTTTTGAGCGCGCGCAGGGTCGTGAAGAACGCAAGCATAGTAACAATACTAACAAAGCGGTGTTTTTAAACAGAGTGTAGAGAGTCGCAAGTTGGCGCTTGTTTGAGACGTAGTCACATCGTCTGGTATGAGTTGTCCCGGATTTCATTAGTTGGCTTTTGTGCCCATAAGGCAACAGAACAAGAGGATAACAGGATAATAGGACAGGATAATAGGCAACAGTTATGATAACTCTAAATTATGAAATTCCACATTTCACTCACATCAGCGGCCCTCTCTCGGCAAGAATTTTCATTGCTCAATTTTCTTTCAAAAAGCAAGATTTGACTGGCTGCACTGTACGATTGATGACTAAATAAGTCAGAGTTGATAAACTTGGAACATAAATTTCAATTTGCGAACAAATGTGCGAACAAAACCGGCATGTCAAATGGCATTACTAAACGCAAATAAATAAGATACAAAACTGTGAATTAATCAGGCTGAGTTTCGGCCTCAAACTCAAACATTTCGACATGGACAAGCGGACGCCCTGTCATAAGACATAAATCGACGATGCGGTGATCATTGACCCGGACATATCTTTCACAGACCATAAATTAGTTGGTACTCACGCTAATTTTACGACTTCGCAAAAAGGGAAGAAAATTGCGACAGTTCTTGGTTATGAGTATCACAGCAACGCCAAAGCTAAAGATGCACTTTATTGGATTTGCACCAAACGAAAAGAAGGCTGCAACGCCCGCATAGTAACCGACGAAGGTTAGAAAAAACACGATATTCTGTTTGATTGACTTATTTCAGATGGACTAATCCGTACGGTGAACAACAATCGTCACAGTCACCTCCCTGATTTGACTGAAACTCAAGGCAAGGACGCAATGGCTGCACTCAAAGAAGCGGCCAGAAGCAGCACCGCAGAAACCACGAAGTTAGTAACTGCAGCTAGAAGTGAAATTCATCCGGCCGCCAGAAATCAGATTGGGACAGTAGAGAGCCTTTCGCGAGCTGTTCGCAGGGAGCGAGTTCGTGTTGCTTCATACCCTACTGTCCCTTCAACCTTATCAGCACTTCAAATCCCGGAGAGTTATCAAACTTATGAGATGAAAGGTAATTTCCTTTCCCCGTAGATTTTCAATTAAGTGCTTTCAGATCCCATTAGCGGGGACGTCGTCCAACATCAATTCTTACTCCACGACAGTGGTCGAGAGGAAGGAGATAACAGATTTTTGGTTTTCGGTTCTCCAGAAATGGTCAAAATGTTGGAAACGGCAGAAGAAATTTATTGCGATGGAACTTTTTCTGTCGTTCCTGCGTTATTTTATCAGTTGTATATGATTCATGTTCGATATGGTGACTCGCGCCACACACTGCCGGCCCTCTACTGTTTGCTGCCTGGGAAACGAACAGAAGTCTATGAAAAAATGTTGGAGGCAGTTCTGACAATCGCGCCGGGTTTTTCTCCAACACATGTTATGACCGGTATATTTGCCCAAATTGCGACGTTTATTGCGTGTTCTGTTTAGACTTCGAATTAGGTGCAATGAACGCTTTCCGCAATGTATTTCCGGGAATCCAAGTGTCGGGTTGTTACTTTCACCTTGCACAGAGCGTCCGAAGAAAAGTTGCCGAGGTATTTTTTATTCGAAACAATTTTATTTTACAAATACTTTTTAGTCCGGACTAAAGGCTGCTCTGGGTCAAGATATCACAATTAACTTGCAGCTACGAATGATTCGTGCGCTCGCATTTGTTCCGCCGGATGATGTCATGGCCGTTTGGGGTGACCTTCGGTCCGAGCTAGTGGCCGAACTTGATCCAGTACGAGATTGGTTTCAAAAAACTTACATCGGAACACTCCCTTTGAAAGGACGGAACGTTCCTTATTTCGATCACGCCACATGGAATGTTCGTGATCGACTGATGAGTAAGCTTCCCAAATCAAACAATTCGGTTGAAGCATGCAACGGAAGTCTCAATCGACATTTCGGCTCTAAGCATCCACCAATCTGGACATTTTTGGATAAGCTACGGGAATATCAAGTCAAGGTACTTCCTATAATTGACTTGATTTGTTTTTGCAACTGTTCAGTTTAGGTCGACCAAGATTTACTGGATCTGAAAGCAGCGCGACCGATTCGAACTCTAAAGAAGAGCTGGGAGATTTCGGACGAACGAAAGCGAGCTGCTGCTACTGGCTACTCGACGATGCCTCCTCTTCAGTTCCTCAAGTCCATGGCTGATCACCTTCAAATTTAATTTAGCCTTGTTATGTTTTTTGTTTAGAATTAAAAATAAATTTCATGTTCGGTTTCATTTGTCCATTATGTCTTTTGGCATTTTATTTTAAGAATAAAATTTGTTGTTGAACAACTTTGGTCCTCACTTCCAACTTTCAACTCACAAAAAAATGTTAACAAAAAGAAAGATTATTAGAGTTATTGAGCATTATGTCTTTTGACCATTATGTCTTTTGACCATTATGCCTTTTGACCATTATGCCTTTTGACCATTATGTCTTTCGGCATTATGTCTTTTGTCCATTATGTCTTTTGTCCATTATGTCTTTCGGCATTATGTCTTTTGACCATTATGTCTTTTGACCATTATGCCTTTTGACCATTATGTCTTTTGTCCATTATGTCTTTTGTCCATTATGTCTTTTGTCCATTATGTCTTTTGTCCATTATGTCTTCTGTCCATTATGTCTTTTGGCATTATGTCTTTTTGTTTTATGTCTTATGACTGGACACCGGACAAGCGGATTTTCTTCAATTCAAGGTTCGTTTTTTTTGTTTTAATTAAACAAATTCACACAACACGCACGTTTACTCTTGACGCCTTATCGCTACTGGTGTTGTGCATTTCAAAGTTTAAATATGAAAAAAGAAACAACTTTTTTCAAAAGTTTCATTTTCACTTGTTTTAAAACCAGTTTGCTCTCCCCCTCACCAAACAATCCATTCGTCCAGCAAAAGTGACGTCATCTCCAGTCGCCGCACTATAGGTCGTTTCTCGCTCGCCTCCTCCGCCGCTCTTGTCGTCTGTCTAATGCAACATTGGCGGTTTCAATCAATATTGCGATTAGCGAATGCGTCTCTTTGCTAGTTTCCAAGTACAAGCACTGCTTAAACCGTTCTGAATTTTAATTTTGTCCTTTTTTAGGAATATAACCATCAGAAGCCACTGGAAGCGCTTGTTATTTAGACGGCATGAGGGTGTGCTTGTTCAGACGCCCAGTTTAATTACTTACAAGTCAATTATCAATTAAATAAATCGAATTTTAACGGTAAACGAATGCGTTCTTTCATAATTTTATAACAAAATTAGATGTTTTAGGAGGCTAATCAACACTTTTCCAATTTACTCGGTCGCTTATCAAAAGCTTATTAAAATAACAAGGTTTTGCTGCTGAAGCATTTTGATTCTCAAAGCAACACTTTACGACAATATCGGAAACGTCTGGAACTGATCACCTATACTACTTTTCGAAATTTCGAGCCCTATAGAGCAATTCATTGAACTGCAATTAAAAGAATAGAGGTGAGGTTCTATTCAATGTTCATTATGTATTTTTTAATTTTTTAAAAATTTTTAAAACATAATTTTCATATTTCAGACAGATTTGAAAGATTCAACACGGACCAAATACACTGGTGTGCAAAAGTATAGGCCACCCCCCGATTTTGCAATTACTGACTCAAGCAAGTCGCTCAGGAGGAAACAAGTAATTTACCGTTGTTCAGCACGCTAAAAAAGATAGGATTACTAGTTTTTGTTGATACATGTGACCAGAAATACCAAAATATGGAATTTTCGCTATTTTCGGGGTGTGCAAAAGTATAGGACACCCATCAAAACTTTAGCACAAAGCTTTCTGAAAATATTGTGAATAGCTGCATCTTGTTAGCCGTGCGTTAAAACCTATTTGAGTGCGTTTTTGAGTCCAGGAACTACATCGTACAAGAGTTTCCCGCCAAAATCTGCGAAAATTCAAATTTCACCCGAACTTGGCCAAAAACGCATTTTTTCCGATTTTAATCGCTCAAAAGCCTGTCAGTTCTCTTATCTGGCGTTGCTATGCACATAAACATAGAAAAACAAAAGAAAACAGTTGACTTTTACATTGAGAATGCAATTTCAGAAAATCCCGAACTTGGCCAGGTTTCAAACCAGCCCTCAAAATCGGCCCAAAAGTTTTTTCTGCTCAAATCAAAGGTGGACCACGTTTTTCAGCGTATTCTAAAACCCTGATGAGAAGCAAGCCTGTAAACAGAAACAAAAACATAAGCTGAGCATTGGTTTTCGATAAGACCGTCAAAAACAGGCGTTTTTAGTTGATAAACAGGTGGTAAAATGGAAATGGCAGTGTTATGAAATCGTAATATTTTTCACATGCAAAAGATACTATACAAAGGTTTTAAAATACGCTGAAAAACGTGGTCCACCTTTGATTTGAGCAGAAAAAACTTTTGGGCCGATTTTGAGGGCTGGTTTGAAACCTGGCCAAGTTCGGGATTTTCTGAAATTGCATTCTCAATGTAAAAGTCAACTGTTTTCTTTTGTTTTTCTATGTTTATGTGCATAGCAACGCCAGATAAGAGAACTGACAGGCTTTTGAGCGATTAAAATCGGAAAAAATGCGTTTTTGGCCAAGTTCGGGTGAAATTTGAATTTTCGCAGATTTTGGCGGGAAACTCTTGTACGATGTAGTTCCTGGACTCAAAAACGCACTCAAATAGGTTTTAACGCACGGCTAACAAGATGCAGCTATTCACAATATTTTCAGAAAGCTTTGTGCTAAAGTTTTGATGGGTGTCCTATACTTTTGCACACCCCGAAAATAGCGAAAATTCCATATTTTGGTATTTCTGGTCACATGTATCAACAAAAACTAGTAATCCTATCTTTTTTAGCGTGCTGAACAACGGTAAATTACTTGTTTCCTCCTGAGCGACTTGCTTGAGTCAGTAATTGCAAAATCGGGGGGTGGCCTATACTTTTGCACACCAGTGTACCATTGCTACTTTGCGATGTGAGAAAAGCACTCCGCTCTCTTACAAAACGAACGGACAAAATTAGAAATAGGCATGTTAACACATTCTGTGCTGTCGTTTTACGAAAAAAACGAATTTTAGTGCTTAAAGCAACAACTTCCAAGACGTCTGTGAACGATTTAAACAACGTCAGTGGATTTGAGTTGACCATTACACGATAGTTAAAGCCTTCGCGCGATTTAATAAATAAACGTAAGCTCCTATTGTATGTGGATTATTTCGTAATTTTAATATTTCAGACAGATTTGCATAATCTTAAATTGCTGACCACTAATACTACTTTGCGATGTGAGGAAAAACCGCGCATTATGGACACCAACGAAAATTATTAGAAATAGAAATAGGTATGTTAAAATATTCTGTGCTGTCGTTTTACGAAAATAACAAAAATTAGCGCTTAAAGCAACAGCATATGCTACTTTTGGAAACAGTTTAAACGACATTAGCCGACTGGAGTTGATCATCTTTTTTATTTTACGACAATAGAAGCCTTCGAGCGAATAAACGAACACACGTAAGCTTCCATCAAAAGTGGATTGTGTCATAATATTTATATCTCAGACAGATTTGCAAGATTCAACACAGACCAAACACCATCAATATTATATTTCGCGATTTGAAGATAGCGCTCTGCTGCCCTACAAAACAAGCTTAAATTAAATTAAATTAAAACTAGGCATGTTAACATGTTCAGTGCTGTCGTTTAACGAAAAAAAAACGAATTTTAGTGCTTAAAGCAACAGCTTACAATACATCTGTGAACGATTTAAACAACGTCAGTGGACTGGAGCTGACCACATTCCCTATTACACAATGGTTAAAACCGTCTATCGATTAAATGAATAAACGTAAGCTCCTATTGTATGTGGATTAATTCGTAATTTTCATACTTTAGACAGATTTGCATAATCTTAAAGTCGCTGACAACTAAAACCACATTGCGATTTGAGGAAAAGCCGCGCATTATGGACACCAACGAAAATTATTAGAAATAGAAATAGGCATGTTTCAATATTCTGTGCTGTCGTTTTACCAAAAAAGAAAAGAATTTTAGTACTTAAAGCAACAGCTTATTTTACTTTTGGAAACAGTTTTAACGACGTTAGCCGACTGGAGCTGATCATCTATCATATTTTACGAAAAAAAGAAGCCTTAGCGATTAAACAAATACACGTAAGCTTCTATTCTAAGTAAATTATGTCAAAATTTGCATTGTTCAGAAAGATTTGCATAAGCTTTACATTGCCGATCACCACTACTATTTTTCGATTTAAGGATAGCACTCTGCTCTCCCAAAAAACGAACGGATAAAATTAAGGCAAGTTAAAATATTCAGTGCGGTCCTTTTACGAAAAAAAAAAAACGAATTTTAGTGCTTAAAGCAACAGTTTATGGTAGTTTTGGAAACCAAGTGAACGACTGGAGCTGACAATCTCTCGTATTTGGCAAAAGTAGACGTAGTCCAGCGATTAAACGAACAGACGTAAGTTTCTATTGTATGTAAGTGGATTATGTCGAAACTGCTCGGATAAAATCAGAAATCTGTGATCAATTCGGGGGTGATTTAAGCGACCTGACGGTCACGAAATGACCGTCTCTGGTCAGCAGAACAGAGACAATCAATGATTGAGCGGCGGACAGCGGAGCGATAGTGACATTCGCGAGTGCGCTGACGTCAGATTGTGCCGCTGATTTTGTGACCAACAGCGCAGCGACTTCGATTGCGGGTGCGCTGAGGGTCAAAGGGACGAGACGGTGACGTCAGACTTGGTCTGGTTTGCTGGCGGCTGGTCCGTGGTTGTTTTTTGAATGGTTTTCTCTTGTCACACGCCACAACTCACGCAGCCTCATCGCTTATCAGACTCGCGATGTGAAGCTTAGGGGAGAGAAGAGGCAACAGCGAAAGAACCGCTTTGCAAGGGACGAATTCTAAAAAACGCCGAGCGGAGAACGTCGCTGTCCGCGATCGATTAAACAAAACAAAAAATGGGTTTAGAGACGCGGAGAATGTGATTCATTAGCAAATGACGCTCGTCTCTGTTTCATTCCGCGTTCCCTTTAAAAGAGGAATTTGTTTTACAAATTATGGTTGAGCTTGAAGTCTTTTCTTTTAGTTACGGATTAGCAGTCGAGGAATATCGATTTGATCACAAGATGTGCGAGTAAGTTTTATGAGGACAAGGTTCATAGTTGCATAACACAATTCGCATTTTCAGGTCCATTAGCTGTGAGTACCACTGTATTACAGAAAAACTAAACAGAGAATGCACAAACGCAGGCACTGTCTTGAACGTGAGTTTTTTTAAAACATTCTTGAGCTACAACTTCAGCTTGATGATCAAACCATTAAAATGGAACGAGACTAAAACAGAGACAAACAGCAGGAGAGCGCTGTTCGCTTATAAATCACATTTTCCGCGCTTCCAGAACCGTTTTTTGTTTTGTTTAATTGATGGCGGACGGCGGCGTTCTCTGCTCGGAGTTTTTTCTTTGAATTTGTTCGTTGAAAAGCGGTTCTCTCGATGTTGCCTCTTCTCTCCCTTGAGTCTTTCACGTCGCGACTCTGATAAACAATGTTATTTGTTTCAATCTCGTTCCCTTTTAACGCAAATTCCAATTATACGAGCTTATTTGAATTTCATCTCGATCTAGACCAATCTAGATCATTTTAGATGGATAGACAATCAACGACAATTGTCATCGCAGCGGTGGCATTAGTTGCTGCGAAATTGGTGAGAATTTCAGCAATTCACATTTTATTTTATCATTTCAGTCAATTGGAAAAGTAAATCCAACGTGTCCAACCTACGGAGCATGCCCTATGATAATCGCACTAGAACCTCCAAACGCAAGTACTGTAGACTGAGCACATTATCATGCTAATTTTATAGGAAACTGACGAGGAGTCATACAAAGACACGCTTCATAATGCTACAATCAACAGCATTCAACTTGGTGAGTTAATTCAAATTAAAACTTTACTAAATTATTTTAGCGCATACGATACTGAATTCTACCCGCGGAACACTAAATAACGGAAACTGCCACTGCGAGGCTAATTTTGTTTGCTCCCAATTAGAGAACAAATGCGTGCAAGCTAAAAAAGAGCTCGATAACTTGAAACCAGCGTCCGATTTCTTCTCAAAACTGGCCTCGGTTACTGAGAAAACTTATCTGTCCGAAAAAGTCCGATTTGGAAAAGGCCGCTTAAGACAGACACGCGACGTTAAAGGTACTTTTCTCGTATTTTGTGTGTTAAATTCTAGTATTTATTTGTGGAGATCGATTCTCGAATGCTCCTAAACTGACCGATAAAATGGTTACAAGAAAAACAACCAAGCGACCCTGGTTGCTTCACAACCTACGTAAAAGACGAAAGAAACGAAAGAGCGATTCTTGCTCTCGCGAAACCATGCATCGACTGAAAAGGTACTGTAGCTCGTTTTTATAAGAATTATGTAACGAGTAACGAATTTGAATTGCTAATTATCAAATTAATTTAGCGCTCACGCAACTCAATTGTACCTGTGGGAAGCCAAAGTCCGAAAACTGCCCCTGCGAGGCAAATTTTGTTTGCGCAGACAACAAGTGCATTTGTCACGCCGCACAAGCGATGACTTGATGCCCGCGACCGATTTTCTGTCAAAACTGGCGTCTGGCAAACTGGCAAAACTGGCAAAGCAACGCTGGTTGCTTTGCAACCTACGAGAAGGGCGAGAGAAGTGAGTGTGACTCTTGCTGTCGCAAAGTCATGCCAGTTGTCGAATCGGCTAGTAAGAAAGTACAGTAGCTTATTTTTATGACGAATTTCATAGTTTATTTCAGGAAGGCATCTACGATTTGTTTTCCGGAAATCGCAGTTGGGAACAAATACACCCAAAGGCACTGATCGCTTTGTGATGTGTCTTTGCTATATGCGTGCATTTGTCACGCCGCACAAGCGGAGATGATTTGATGCCCGCAACCGATTTTTTTCCAAACTGGCGTCGATCTTTGCTGAGCGACTACCAGAAAAGGCTACCGTTCCTTCAGGGCACAGACGCGATGGAAAAGGTACTTTGCGAGCGCTTTTCGTTGTTGTTAAATTCTACTATTTGTTTAAGGAGATCGGTGCCTGGATATCTCCATCGCTCCAGCCATGACCGATAAAAGGATTGTCGGTAAGCTACGAAATATAAGCTTTAGGTGTGAGTCCTTTTTAGAAAGCAACGCTGGTTGTTTTGCAACCTGCGAGAAGGGCGAAAGAAGCAAGTGTGACTCTTGCTGTCGCAATGTCATGCCAGTTATCGAATCGGCTAGTAAGAAAGTACTATAGCTTATTTTTATGATAAATTTAATACCGTTCATTTCAGGAAGGCATCTACGGACTTATTTTCCAGAAATCGCAGTTGGGAACAAATACACTCAAAGGCACCGACCGCTCTGTAATGTGTCTTTGCTGCATGCTTCACGAATAAAGTTTGCTTTGCTGATTGCAAATCTATGGTATGATGTTATGATCAATTAAAGACCAATCGGTGCAGACAAATGCCAACTCCACGGCTAAAGGGGATCGCAGGGAACATCGCCGTTCCGGCGACGATCGCCGCTCTGCTGCCCGCCGCTCAATCATTAACCCCCTCCTAACTCCTAAGTCTAAAGAGAAAGTTAAAGGTCAAAACGGAATTGAACATTATAAACTATTTATTTAACCAAAATGACAATCAATCACAAAATTCAAGCAAAAACTTTGTCATTGATCTAATCACAATCGTTGTTTTGACTCTCGAAAAAGCTCATATCTACTATAAAGAAGTGGCTGTCATCGACATCGCTGTAGAGGTTCAATGCTATTCTCATTTTCGCGGTGCTAGAAACCGGGTGCTTCCGTTCAAGTGTTGTCCAATTTTCTTTCTCAAAGTAGTTTTGGACTTTCTTCGCAGTTTTCCAACAAATCTTCGCCCGAATCCTTTTGCGCGTGAATTTAACGCTGTCGCTCGCTTCCCACGCTTTGTGCAATTCTTCGACGGCTTCAAACGGTAACCAAACAAGCGAACAGAGGCATTGAAACTGCGGCTTCTTCACAAATTCCACAAACGGTCCATTCAGCTCTTCGGTTTCAAATGCACCAGATAACCAAAACTCTCTTAGGTAATTTGACTTCAACTGGCGTTTGAAAAAGTCCATCAGGGGCAGCGAGATCACGGGCAGCGACCCTTTTCCTTCCTGACCCCAGGTAATTTTTGAGAATCGTGTTCCCATCAGCCCGAGACTTTCGTGAATACTGTGCGGAACATTGGAAAACTCGATCTCTTGATAGAGGCGTGGCGCAATAGCTTTAAGTTGTTCGCAATCGGTTTCGTAATCCACTATGGTGAAGCGCAAACTCTAATCAGCTGCCACATTTCCAAATTCCGCCCAGGGTCCAGCGAGTAGAGCGAGGTTCTTAAGATGTTCTACACATCCCTCCTCGGCCAATGACGTCTCTATAATGTCGTGGACGATCTCGTTAGGCAGAAAAGCAAAGTCGTTGGCCAAGTCCACCTTCAAGTGGTCGGTGTAACCATCACTGGAGCAAAGGAGCTTGACAGTACGCCTAATCAAATCGTGCAAATCGATCTCGCTGCGGCCTTCATGACGTTGCGCCAGCAATTCCATGCTTTTCGCAACGATAGAGGAGATTTCCTCGCTGTAATCCATTTTCTGAATGAATTACAAGCAGAAACCATGACGTTTATGTTTGAAAGCAATGCAAAATTGACGATTGAGCATCGTATTATCGTTTAGCATCGCATTGGCATTTATAGGGTCCAAAAAAAGTCTGGGAAGTTTTCAAGTCGGCGGTTACGATTTGTGAGTCTGCTCCATAGCAGGAGTAGCGCAGGCCTGGTACGCCTGATGTGAAAAATTGAATCTCGCAAAATGCTATCAATTATTTAGAAAATGTTTAGTTTAGAAATCATTGCTTGCTCAAGCCACTCAAACGCTGCAATCCGCCAGCAAACCAATGCGTTCAAGTCTGACGTCATCACCCAGCGGCACGATCTGACGTCACCGAACCCGCGAACGTCGCCGTTCGAGCGACGATCGTCGCTCCGCTGCCCGCCGCTCAATCATTACCCATCTTTGTTTCGCTGACCAATGCAGTTGATAAACAAAATGAGTGATTTCATTTGATTTAATTAAAAACGCTGAATTCATGACCGGATGAGCATTTACTGGCTCCGAATAGACAGTTCATTTGTCAAGACCGGATCGGCGGTGAGCATTCCACGAGCACAGGTAATGTGGCATTCTGTGCCTCTAGCCAATTTTATGACTATCGACGGCTTCGCCAATCCAATCACCACACTTCGTTGAGTATCCATTTGAGGTAAAGGCACTCTGTACGAGTAGACGCGCGATGGTTCGGAGACACCGGCTGCGTTTTTGGCCGTAATCTGAAAGTAGTACATCTGGCCAGGCCGCAAGCCATGAATTGTCGTCCAAAACCGATGTCCGGGAACTGCTAGCTGCTTGCAGGCATGCGATGCGAGGCGGTAGTCGTACGTAGAACAGTACTCGACGGTTGAGTTCAAGAAGTCCGTTATCCATATGGAGTATTCTGCAAAAAAGCACAAAAATGCACAAAACAAACGCTCTACCGTACTCTACCTTCAACATTTGAGACAAAGTGACATCGGTGCTTCCACGATGAGTAATGATCTTTGTCGTACCAATACAAAATGACCGCATTCTGGTCAGCAGTGGACGCGTAGATGCGAAACGCTGGAGGAATCTCCGGAGGAGACGTCAGAGTGCGCGCGAGGACCGTTTCGCTCCAATCGGCCGATTCTGAGATGCGAACGGAGAATTCATAGGTTGAATTGCTGAGGAGACACCAGAAGTAGAAGCTTCGGTCTTTGGAGCTTGTTTTCGCGTAGAGATAAGCGGAGTAGCTGCCGTCTTCCCATCTGAAACGATCAATTCTTCGCACCATCTTTGATCAAACTTGAAAATCAAAGCTCAAAAATGGTCTTTACCTTACGCGAAAGCGGATAACAAAGTGGAATGCCGAATAAACCGCCTGCCGCGTGTGCCACGACAGCTTTAGCGATGAATCCTTGATTGCGGAGACGACGAGGAACGTCGGAGGCAGCAGCAAGTTTTCGTGTGGCAGCGGAGGGTAAAAGACATCGCCACAGCCGTGAGTGTGGTTGTGGCATTGCTTGACGCGCACTATGCGTGAAGCAGCAACGTAAGCTTCGTCTTCTCCGCTCCCTTCATCGAATCCACTCCCTTCAACCAGCTCAGAGGCGTTTGCAACAATGAATAGAGCTACGAGAAGAAGAAGAGACGACAACAACATTGATTTTTTTAGACTGAAAGACTCACTGCGGCGACAAATCAGTCGCGATCTGACCTTGGCCAGAAACCGATTACGATCCGATTTTGGCCATGAGCCGATCGAATATCAATTGTCCAGTTGTCGATCAGGAACGGAGCATGAACGTCAAAGGTCGGTAGTCTTTTTAGCTCAAATTGTAAGTGTTTCTGAAATTTCATTGTTAGTCTAGGATTACGGTAAGATGATTGCGTTTCAGTGCCTCGTGTTCTCCGTTTGTAAACCAAATATTTCAGTTGTTTTCGCTTTTGCGCTGATTCCAGTCCTGGCAACAGCATCGATATGCACTGATATTACCAACGATGACTTGTACGGTAAGTTACAGCATCAAACTCTGGTTGATTTTCGTTGTTGATCTTAGAAGATGAGGCCGCTTTTGGGAGTTTGGATCTCGGAGAACGCCGCTGGAAGTCGTGGACACACGCAGAAGTAGCAGCAGCAAACAGAAGGTGGATCAAGGGCTTTCCCGACGAGGTTAACGCCACGAAAAGCGTTAGCTGGTGGAAAATCTTATCAATGAGCACAGATGAAGTGATCATTCGATTTAAACAGCCCAGCGGGATTTTTTGGGACCCGCTTTACGGTGCTACAATTGCTCACTACCGAGAAGTGTAAGTCGATCTCAAAATTTCACCCAAAACCTCATCAGCAGATTCGAAAACGGCGAATTCGGACCGCAACAAAATAAAACCACAATGCTCTTTATTTATTATGCTGTGCATTTGCGAAACCTCAAACCAAACACCACCTACGAGGTCGCCTTTCGCATTCCGGGCTCCGATTTAACCAGCGAACCCTTTCGAGTGCGCACGATGGTGCAGAGTCCTCCAGAAATTGAATGGATTGAAATATTCAAATCGAACGACCCAACGTCAGCCCTCGTGACGTGGACTTGTCAAAAGAACAAACCAGTCGACGGTAATTCATTTCTTCAACTTTTATTTCCTCTTTAAATTTGTTTAGAGTTTCGATTATGGTACGCAGACAAATTGAATTCTTCAATTTACAGCTACAATCGAAGCAGATACTACATCTACCCGTACGCTAAAGAGATTATTGTGCCAGCTCATCAGAAAAGCCTCAAAATCATCAATCTTGATCCGAAGAAAACGTATTTCTTTCAAATGAGCGCGAAAAACGACGCCGGACACTCGGATCCATCGGAAGTTTTCATGTTCAACCGTTCACTTGCACCTGTTCTCACCTAGAGTTTGTTATTGTAAGCTTATAGGCCTTTGTGCGCACTCTTTTTTTCGCTGTTCGCTGGTTAACATTCAATCAAAATGTAAAACATCAATTTTATTCTGTTTCGTTCCCTTTAAACACGGAATTTGTTGCGTTGTTGTTGCGAAATTTGTTGCGAAAAAACCAGAAGTTGCGAATCTGACGGTGAAAACTTTCATTATTCTTCGTTGCAAGCCGCCAGCTAACCAGCGCCGCCATAGTCTGACGTCACCGCCTCTTTGACTACCAATGCACCCGCAATCTGCGGACTTTGGCCCGGGCGTTGGCCCCATCGGCGTCGCTGCACGGAGTACGCTGGTCGCCACAAGATCAGCAGCATAATCTGACGTCACCGCACTCGAGAACGTCGCCGTTCGGGCGGCGCTCCGCTGCCCGCCGATCAATCATTGATCTTTTCTGTTACGAAATCGCGTGTGAAGCGACGCTAAACAACCTTAAAAACTTGCTTTAAAGAGCGAAAAATTCATTCGAGAAAATAGAGCACAAAATGTAACACATCAATTTCTCCAACACAAATGATGATTAACTGGTTTGGCTATTATTAACAAATGGAATCCATGCTAGCCACCGCTTTTGAGAGTGGAGCACAGTACGTCGGTGACGTCAGACTTTGAGAGTGGAGCATAGTAGAGCACAGTCGTCACTCCTCGTCGTGAATCTGAAAACGATATGTCGCTTATCCTCAGAACAACAACCTCAAAAACTCGCTTCGTTCTCTTCGTCAACGCTCACGCTTTTGTCGCTGTCGATTCGATGACGATCGCATATTTCCGTCAATGATACGTGAACATTTGTGTTTTGATTACGATAGAATATCGTAATGTACATATGGTAGCCATCGCCAGCCATAATCCGATCCCACGAAGCAGATTGGCCGGGACGAATTTCCTTGAAGAGCGTTCCTTGCACGCTGACGCCTCGTTTGGCTTAACAGTGCGAAGAATGCCAAGAATTTGAACTGCAACACTTACGGGTGATTTGAATGAGAAAGTTGTGTGTTGCTGTTGCAATAAAACATGGCTCGCAGTTGACGATTGCGTAAATTATGTTTTTGCTTCTGTTGTGTACGGTAGTGCAAGCATCACGCTTGTAGTACACAGGACAGGGTTGGCGCAAACGAGAAAAGCCATTTTTGTCAATCCACGTCTCGCCTTCTTTTGCCTCAATGAGCTGCAAGTAACCGTTTTAGGCGATTAGCAAATTCTACAGTTCAATGTTCACCTTGTTGCCAAATGTGACAATTTGGTTGGTTCCAACGGCTATAGCGAGCGAGTCGCAAACTCTTCCTAGAGGCTCTTTTGCTAAATCTCAACAATTGAAACGAGAGTGAACGTCATTCACACTAACGTGAGTAGTCGTGTTGCCAAAAGACCGATATGAAGGCTGTTTTGGCTCCCTCCTGAGCTCTATATCGAATTTCCTGTTCTTCTCCTTGCGGAAACTGCTTGAATTCGTAAAAATTGCTATACACCACTTTTTGGACATCATATTGAGCTGTGAAATACGGGAAACAATTAGTAAATGTGATATTGAAGTCGGCGACCAACCCTCTTCAATTGCTTTCAGGAACTGGGCAGTCAAGTATTTGACATACTCTTCGTCCGAATCGACAAAAACAAACACCCGATGATGTCCTCCGACAGCAATGGTGAATTTATTGATTTGAGTGCTGAAAATGTTGGTTCTACTATCAAATCGGGGCAAAAACTTGGTCAGAGAGTCCAAATAAATGGCAAGAGGCTGGTAAGTCAGGAAACCAGGCCTAGTCACTAAGACTGTCAGCCTGCACTGGTTTGATAGCCAATGCCCCACGACGCGTGGTAAGCTCTCTAAAGAGTAGCTCTCTAAACTTGGCCGAAGCACAGATTAGCGCCAAGCCTCCGCTTAAATTTAGATCAAAACGCTGCATTGGGCAGATTTTGCCGGATATTTTTAGATTTTGTATTAGCATGCTTTGCACAGCGTTCACGCACCAAGCTCAGCATAGCTATTTCTGTGCATTATTTGTAAATTTTTCGTTTTTAAATAACAAATGGTCTACGGACAAGATATGAACGCTTTAGCGGGAAAACGTTTAGGCCCTCATTCCGGATTTTGGCCCTTTTCATTTAGTAGTGGCCCCAATTTGCTAGAGCGAAAACGTCTCTTAAGTGATTCAAACCAAATGATGCAATTCATGCCAGGAAAACATAAATTTTTGAAAAACTCACATCTCTTCTGGTCGTTTATGGTCATCTCCATTCGTATCGATCCACACTTCTCCGGGGTTGGTCAACCATACCTGAAATTCACCGTTTCAACTCTCATAACGAAAAGCTCAATTGCTACTTCGTTCTTTTTACTGACAACGATCCCAGCACATTTCACCATGGGATGGTTTTCCCATAAAGACGTTCGCTTACCGGGTACAATTCCTAAAATCTACCATCTACCACCAAAGGCTACAGAGCGAAACGTGCGGTCAGCAAAAGGCTGCGATACAATAGAGATGTAAACGATTTCGTTGCTGCAAGGTTTCGCAGGGTTGAACACGGCACAGACTCCTGGAGCGACCGCTGACAATCCAGACGAGTCCACATTCATAGCTTCGGTTTCAAAGTCCAATTCAGCCGTCATGAGCTTTGCTCCGATCTTCTTCAAGTGCGATTTGCGGCATTGGACGCTGACAAAAATCTTGTGGTCGCTTCCGTTGGCTACCGTAATGCGCCCTGGCTTGAAGAACATGCAAGGAAAGCAACAGGCCATTGTGAACAGCAAACTGGAAGTGATTTGCATCGAGGAGGGAGAGGATAGGCCGTTTGATCTCCGCGAATACTACGATGACATCATTTGATTGATGGTGCCGCTGTCGACAGCAGACCCACAAGGCACTCGGCCATACAACGGATGGTTCGATTTTGCAAAATCGCGCCATTGACATCGACGACGACTAGTTGAACGAGTTGCGTTTGTTATGCAAGCCTGGAAATCGTAGCGTTCTCAGAATTGGCGATCCCCCAGCCCCTCCTCGGCGCAAACAGACAAGCGGAACGATGAGTTTATTTTTAGCGTCAAGCGGACAGAACGCACACAATATGAGAAAACTTCGCGTGATATTCATTCAACCGAATGTACAGCAATCTCTTTTGACATTTCAACACAAGATGATCAATTTTAAACACACTTTACGTTTTTCAGAAAACACTTTTCATTCACACCTCAATCACAAAAATGACCAAAAATCCCGAATTTTCAAGGTTGATGCCTTCACATTTTCTCTTCAAAAATATTTAAGGATGTGAGTGCTATCATCAGCTGCGTTGACTGCGCTCACGTCTGCTGTTGCGCGTCGGTCTGTAGTCTTGGTAATTTCTTTGGTGACGATATCGGCAATCCCTCGGCGTCTCTTCGTGGCGAACGTGTCGGCGATCATTAAGTCGGCTTCTAGAGTTGTCGTGGCTTCTTCTTTGTCGAACTTGATCGCTTTGGCGCTCTTTGACTGGGCTAGCGTGGTAGCGGTTGCGCTTTGAGTCGTTTTGCAACGAGATACTCACAAGTACATCCTCGGAACCGCGCTTTTTCCGTGATTGTCTTGATTTCAATCGATCTGCTGGCTCCATAGGCTTATGGCTTTCGGCGGAAGCTTCCTCGCTAACCTCGGTCATCCTTACGGTTAGCGAACCTTCTTCTTCACATTCGGGCTCAAAACCGCCAAGTGTCATGCGGACACAGATCCATTCTCGACTGCTGTGCGCAATTAACTCGAGCTTCATTTGTGCTGTGCTGTGAACAGGGTGCTTTGAGCAGAACGCATGATAGTTGTCTACAAACTTCACGTTTATCTTGAAGTATTTCTCGAATTTCTCAATTGTCTCTTCAGCAATGTTTGCGTTGATTAATTTGTGACGCACTTGGAACAAATTTGGTGCTTTCCAGGCCTTGTGCGCTGCCTCGAAGACCTCAAACGGAATTGGAGATCCATTATAGAGGTGCAGTTTTTCAAATTGGGGCCTCCGCACAAAATCCACGAATAGATTGTGCAGCGATCTTGTTTCAATTGAACTATCTAAATTCAGCGTTCTGAGATACTTTGAGCGCAACTGGCGCTTGAGAAATTGTTCAATTTCGGAAGAAGCGCGATTAGACCGCCCAGCAGCGCCTTCTTTCCACCAAATGCATGAGAAACGAGTTCCCATCGTCTTGAGAACTTTGCAAAGCTTGTCCGGAACAAAGCTACAATCCAGTTCTTCATAAAAAGTTGGCGATTCGGCTCTCAGCGTCTCAAAATCTGTGTTCTCATGAATTCTACCGTTGCGCAAATTGGCATTTGCCATCGCCAGTTTTCCAAATTCGGCCCACGATCCTTCGATCATTGCGAGATTTCGAAGTTCCCACTTGTTGGCGTACTTCTCAGCTGCTGTTTCTATGATGTCGTGGATGATTTCGCTTGCTAGGAAGGCAAAATCTCTGGGAAGAGGCAGCCGCAAGTGATCAGTGTAGTCCGGGCTAGAGCAAAGCGCAGCAACAGCTTCTCTGAGCTGATCTCGGAGTGCGTCGATGTCAGCGTACAGATCATCTCTCTCTGTGCTTCTCCACATACTGTCTTCTTTTCGTTTACTGACCAACTTTAAGCTCCTGGCGACAACTGCGGATACTCGTTCGCAGCGATCCATTTTGGAAATAATTTGGTGCTCGGAATTCGGCAATTTAAACATTTATGTGCTCAAAGCAATACATGGAAGCATTGCTTTTAGTTGCTATTGTCAAAGCTGCTCTCTGAGAGTAGATGCCAGTCTTGTAGCATTAGATGTATCCGTTCATTGATTAAGTAACATGAACCAACTACGGTAATTCAGTACAAATGTGACGGAGTCTGACCTACGCGTCTCCTACGTTGTAATGCAAACAGACCCGATAGATAAGCGCGTGTTATTATCACGCTCGGGGACGTTCGGACCCCGAGCGAACATCCAATAAAGTCGTCAGACTCTCCGCTCTCGGGTATCCAACACACATCAAAGGGAAACCGAGCATCGAGCCACCAGACTAATCTCTTCTATGATTATGGTCACAGCTTTGCGTGATTTTCAAAAATTCGATGCGTATTTACGCCTTTTTCTGCATCTAGAGTGTGTGTCCACACTGAAAAACCATAATGTAATATTTTTCAGATTGTCAAGAATTAACGCTAGCTCTAAGGTGGCTTTCTTTTTATGTCTATTGGCTATATCTGATGTTCTTTTGATGTTAAACAGGGCCCCGAGGAATGGAACATATGCGCCTGCTTGCGCCATACAACGTTGGTGTCGCCGAGGTCAGACTCAGTTACAAATTATTCAATGTTGCGCGTCTTCCAAGTCGTTATCATTTCCGCTGTGAAAACAGCGCAGAGCGTTAAGTGACTCATCATTAATCACAGGCGCTAGGTCTAGTTTGCTGACTGGCAGTGAACCCTGAGCACAATGGATTAAAGCCATAGAATGACTCAGGTTGCTAAAACGTTAAAATGAAAACGTCTGAATAATCGTAAACAGGAAATCGTGCACAAAATTCATCCTGTAATGCAAACGTCGACTTTCCTTATCAGTCAACGTTGTCGAGACCGCTCGCCTCCATAAATACACAATCACTGTCAACCTAATTTGCAGATCGAAATGCTAATTCTCGTCAGCCTGTTTGTTTCCTTTGCGCTCGGCGCCCTCAATCAGTCTCCCTGTCCGCCTGGTGCTGTGCCAAGCTCAGATCGATCAAAATGCTTCCGGTTCGTCAAGGTAGCCGCTACGTTCAATTTCGCGCAGAGTCGGTGTGCCAATCTTGGAGGAAATCTGGCGTCTATCGTTGACGTCACGGACGAAGAGATCATTTTCGGTCAGAAATGCACTTTGCCTCATGTCTTCTCTAGGCTAATCCTTTAGACGGCGCACAACTTCGCTTTACTGAACCAAAGTACTGGATCGGCGGCTCCAACCGAAACAAGCACATGCTTTGGAGGTGGATCAACGGCGCTCATATCCACTACAGCAGTTGGGCCGAATACGAGCCTAAGGACGACTTTTTGCTGTGCGCGATGGTTGATTTGTCTGGCCTGTGGAAATCCATTTCATGCCTGGAGCCTCTCCCGTTTGTCTGTGAGGTCGCGCCTCGTTTTCGGCCTCGTCATACTTCACAATTAGGGACAAGTAAGCATTCAATTAGACTGGAAACAAGCTTTGATGAGTGAATTTCAGATCTAGGCTGTCCTGAGCCGACGACTTGTCCACGTGAGCACTAAACCTGTAGGTAGTCTGATTGATGATTCAAAAAACATTTTAGCTCTCAGCTGCCCAACGCTGCCCCAGCTGGCCCAGCTGCCTCAGCTGCCTCAGCTGCCCTCTTCGTCTTCCTCGTCCTCGTCGTCCTCGTCGTCGTCCTCCTCGTCTTCGTCATCATCATCGTCATCATCGTCCTCGTCCTCCTCCGATCAGAGATTTAGACGCGTTACTGAAGTTTCAGCGCACGACCGCCCTAAGCATTCTTCGTGCCTTTCGTGCCCCAGTGAATGGACTTCTTTTGGCAAAACTGGCTCGTGCTATCGGGTTTTCCACCACAAGAACTGGACCGGAGCTGAACGCGTCTGCCAAGAGCATGGCGCTCATCTCGCTTCGATCCACAGCGAAGATGAATTCCGTTTCGTCATTTCTCTAGCCGAAAGCGGCAGAAACACGACCAACATGTTGGATTCGACATGGATTGGCGCTTACTCGCCGCAAGAGAACAACGAGTATCAATGGACAGATGGAACGGAATGGGATTTTGCTCCTTGGGCTAACAACCAGCCTGACTTCCACTGGGAAGCGTGCGTCCATATACCAACGGATCAGAGTGATGGAACCGGACAATGGCGCGATCTTTTCAACAACTATCTATGTGCTAATGAGCTTAGTGCGTTTGTTTGTAAAAAGCCAGTTGAATGAAATAAAATTATCCGTTCTTGCTCCGACTAAGTGGAAAACAGCAAACACAGCGCACGCAGTCAAAAGCCACATAGTCAGGATTGAACCAAGTGTGTTTTCGCTTTTGGAGTTCTCTGCTTATTGTCGAATCGGAATCGAACGTCACTTTGTAAAGTTCGCAGTTCGCGCGCACTGGATTGCTGCTGACAGCCCTTGGCGTTGTCAACGTATCGGACCTACCGACGCAAATTACGCGTTTTGTCGCACATTTTTGCAAAATCTGATCTCATAGTGACATCGGCAAGGATTTAAACTATCTTTTGCGTCCAACATTGAGCGAATTGGTCTTTCCACAGCTGAACATCATCGATTTTTAAGTTTCATAGCTACTGAGTGTGCGCAAAAGATAGATTGACACCTTGCCGATGTCGCTATGAGATCAAAGTTTGCAGAAATTTGCGTTTGAACGTGCGAACTTTACAAAGTGACATTCGATTCCGATTCGACAATATCACAACAGCTTCTTTGTCAAACCTGAACCTGAAGTCAAACCTGAAGAAAAAGCCAAACGATCTCAATCTCTAATAGAACTTTTACCGCAAAGGTGTACTTTTAAGGGTTCCATATGCGTGGTCCGTGCGCGATTTGCACAACTCTATCCTCCTGATGGAGACCTCAAAAGTAACGCGTTATCACTTCCGCTTTTTCGTGCGTGAGAAACAGCGATACGACAGCGTAAACCGCTTATCTTTGGCAATCACCTGAACCGCCGATGAGAAAATCAGAGCTGAAGTTGAACGGCAAAGCGGATCAGTTACTAATCGTTAACACGCCCACCAGAGGAGCGTTAACGATTAGCTCTCGAGCGCCTAATCGCCTAATTCTTATCAGTTAGTATTGCCCCAACATCTCCATAAATACGCACTCACCAATCTTTCAATGTGCACTTCGGAATGTTCCTCTTCCTTAGTTTGTTCGCTTCTTTTGCGCTCAACGCCCTCAGTCAGTCTTCCTGTCTTTCTGGCGCTGTGCTCAGCTCCGATGGATCGAAATGCTTCCACTTTGTGGCTGACACCGCTGATTTCAACACTGCGCAGAATCTCTGCGCCAATTTCGGAGGAAATCTGGCTTCAGTCGTCAATGCCACGGACGACAAAATCATTTTCGGTTAGAATTGAATCTTTCCGATGCCCTGCAACGCGTAAATCCTTTAGACGTCGCACAGCAACGTTTCTCAAAAGGAAACTACTGGATCGGCAGCTCAAATGTGAATAAGAATTTGCTGTGGAAGTGGATGAGCGGTGGTTGTATCCGCTACAATAATTTTGCAAAAGACGAACCAGAGGACGACGTTCCTCTGTGCGCAATGGTTGATTCGTCCGGTTCATGGAGATCTACTTCATGCTTTGAGCTTCTTTCGTTTGTTTGCGAGGTCTCGCTTCGTCTTCCGCGTCGTCAAACTCCAAACTTATTGACATGTAAGCGTTCATGTAAACAGGACCAGACGCTTTGTTGAGCAAATTTCAGCGCACCACCGCCCAAAGCAGTCTTCGTGTCTTACATGCCCCAGTGAATGGACTTCTTTCGGCAAAACTGGCTCCTGCTACCGGGTCTTCCACAACCAAAACTGGACTGGAGCTGAGCACGTCTGCCAGAAGCATGGCGCTCATCTCGCTTCGATCCACAGCGAAGATGAACTCCGTTTCATCATTTCTCTAGCCGAGAGCGGCAGAAACACGACCAATATGTTGGATTCGACTTGGATTGGCGGCTACTCACCACAGGATAACCACAAGTATCAGTGGGTCGATGGAACGGAATGGGATTTTGCTCTTTGGGCTCACAGCCAGCCTGATTTCCAGTGGGAACGATGCATTCATATACCGACGGATCAGACTGGCCAAACCGGGAAATGGCGCGATCGTTTCAACAACTATCATTGTTCTAATGAGCTTCGTGCGTTTGTCTGCAAACAGCGAGTTGATTACCCAATTATTGTATTCACTCAGCAGGAGCTTTACGTTAGCTTCATTTTTTAAAGATCTAATAAACTCATTAAGTGGAACGGTTTGTTTTGAATGGAGCGGTCGAAATTGATCTTACCTAGCCAATTTGGCAGAGTCATGCGACTTACGGACCAATAACCATGTCAGGGTTGATTATGGTAAGTGCAATCAATTCATTTCTTTGTGAAATCGCTTTTTCTTGCAGCTACTGCGAGAAACAAAGAAGCGAGCGTAAATCGGCTTATCAATCGCTGAAACGGTGGGGAGTGGATAGAGTCGGCCGAACTACGACAGCTTTGTTGGTGCAAGGCTTCTAGTATGCGGGCACTGGTCAGAAGAAGTGTCTAAAATTTGTTGTCTAAATTGCCGTTTGCGCATTCTGGAACAAGTCGCACCGCCGATATTTTAATTTCTATTTTTTAATTTTTAATTAAATTTTTTTGTTTTAAATATTTTTATTCAACATCAAATTAACCGAATAAAAACATGTTTATCTCAACAATTCTCCTTCAGAGTCCTCTGAATAAACGTCTGAATCTGAGTCAGCTTCAGCGCTTACATTTGCTTCGGTGTCGCGTTCTATAAGATGGAAAACGAAAAAAAAAATCGTCGAACGTATCCTCGCAGAGAAAGAATCGCATCTAGCATCGCATATTTATTGGAAATGTAAGACTAAAGTGTGAAATAACGTAACACGCGCGTGGTGGGAGCCGAGTATAGCTGGAACATTTTCAGCTGGCTAAGGCGACAATCAGTTTTGAGTGGACTTCCAATAGAGTATGAGCACGTTCAGTTCAGTCCATCACACTTCTAACTACAACGATGCCTTACCAGCGCGTCCTACGTTATTTCACACTTTAGTGATTACGCTTCAAAAAAAAGTGCGATGCTAGAAGAACGGAACAAACGCATTACTTTGAGCACATATATGTCGCACAGTTAACGGTTCTCAGAAGAAGCCGAAAATGAACCGAACCACAAGAATTCTCGAAATCATCGCCGAGGGCAAACGCCTTGCGAAAGAGCGCCGCAAATACACTGAAGAGAGCATCATCAATTCTCTCTTCAAATGCCTGAACCAATCTGTCCAGCTCTTCTACAGCCACCCTGACTACCCGGAACACTTGAAGCCGACGTTGCCCAACGATTTTGCCTTCCTCCCGACCGAGATCGCGCACGACGTCGTCGAATCTGGATCGTACGAAGCAATTCAAGATGGTGTCTATGGTCCTTGGAAGAAATATTTGCCACTTGACAATCTCACGCTGATCGATGGACCTTGGGCGCAATTGGGGAGTGAATTTGCGATAAAGATTGAATGTTTTTCTCGCACATACGTTAGATCCTCCACAAATTTTGACGAATTGAAAGCCAATGCGCCCAAACTTTATGAGTTTCTCGAAATCAAATCGTGTCCCGAGAGTTTAAGTGGAATTTTAGATTTGATGGGAACTCGATTTACAGAAATCCGCTGGCAGTATCATAAGCACTATGAGACAATGTCGCCCTTGAACTTGAACTTTCTTAAACGTCAATTAAAGTCCAAATATCTCAGATCGTTTGAATTTTTAAATTTAATCGAAAATAAAGGACTGAACGACCTCTTTGAAGATTTTGTGAAGAGACCACAATTTGAAGAGTTGGAAATGGGAAGTCCAATTCAAGATCCGTCTGACGTTTTCAAAGAGGCGCACAAGAGCTGGAAGGCTGCAAAGAACTTTAAAGTCGATAGAAAACAGATCATGGGCAGAGGTTCACAAGAAACCTATGAGAAGCTCAAAGAATACTTCAAGCCAAACTTGGACAATGCGGATAAGTTTTGTGTGAAGCATCCCGTTCACAACACCGCGGAAATGTCCTTTCTGGTCAGTTACGACGGTAGGCGACGTTTAGTCGTGATGAAGTTTTCCAATCTTATAGAACGGGACACCGAAGCATATGAGAGCGATGATGCTTCCATAGATTCAGACCCTGATTCAGAGGATTCTGAATAATCTTCTAATTCTTCTGTTCTTTGTTGTTAATTTGAGTTATTTTCATGTTGAATAAAAAATAAAATTTTCACAAACTTCATCTGAACGCAACCAACGATTCTTGAAGCGCCGGAGGAGAGCTAAGTACCAGGTTGTCAACCTTATAGCAGCATCACTATTTCCTACAAAGCAGAGAAAGTGAGACAAACCAATCGTCCCTGCGCCGGGATTCAGCAGATTTTTCAGCTTGATTTGCCGAGGTGGCTCTTCAGATCAGAGTTTTCTCAGTGTAATGGTCAGCCGATTTGATTTACCCGCTTTATCTCTTAATTAACCTTTATGCACTAGCCACGCCCACTTCCGGTGGCCGCTTACCCTCATTCAGTTCTTAGGAACCCCTCCTCATCGTCACAGTAAGTTTTGGTAACAACCGCAATCTCATGAAGAGCAACGCGCAGTCTGTGACCAACAATGACATCACCTCCTTTCAGGGTCCATCGATCGATGACGCGATCGACGAAGCTGTTGCGAAACGATTGCCTAGTGGACGACCATCGCAGCCTGACGGAAGATTGACGAACCACCCAAAGGGATGTCATCGACAACGGGCTTCGGCTCAAGCCGATAAACTGTCTACCCCGAGAGACAATGCGCCAGAGAAATCGCCGCGGCACCATGAGTCATCGTCTATTCTTAGTGTATCTCATTTCGCATACTGTCGAGTATATAACCAGAGCGATTCGACCATTCGTGACCGGTCCCTCGCACAGTCTGACCTGTTGTTGTCGAGTGTCAAGAATGAAATAAAGTATTTCCCAGACGTCTGTGTCCTCTTCTGTCTAGTCTACGACGAACTCTGAGACTGATTCCAGGTTGTGCAAAGGTTGGTTTGGTTTGAATTGAGGACACGAGATATTACGAATTGAGCATTGATCATTAAGTTATTAGGTAACTAAGCTAATTGGGTAATTAGTCAGTGTTGAGATATTGAGATATTGGGTTCAATCGGAAGCCCTGACCGCGCCTAACCTTCTGAGAGTAGAGACGAGAGTGATAAGTGGTGTTCACTGACTGTAGAGACCAAACCGAGAGAGCTCGAATTAGAGGGTTCAACCCACAACCGCCAAACTCAAAACTACGTCATTAACTTCAGCTTTCAGTAACATCGTCTAAATCCATTTTACAAATTTGTTGAAAAGAGCCTGGCAAATCAGATTTAGCGAAATTGGTAACAGGGGAAGTGAGAAAGGCTAATTAAACAAAAAAGTCAACTTGAAAGTGATTTCTTTCACCAAATAGAGCATCAACTTGGACAATCTTAGTCATGTTTGTTAACTCTTAACCTGTTTTTTTTTCATTTTTGCAAGATAGATTCTAAATTGATCCTTGAATCCCAAGTTCGGACCACTTGGGCAATGTCGGTGTTTCCATTACAAATATTATAATATTATAAAGTATATTATTATATATATCCGAATATTATAAAGTGACGTATTTCCAATTTTTTACCCAATTCCGTGTGAGAGTTCGGGAGCCACCCAACTTTCAATCTTTTACTGTTGTTCAATTCGCACAACGTCACTTCGCTCGGTCACTTCGCACAACGACCACCTCACACAATTGCTAGCAGCCCATTGCGTCGGGCGTAAAATGTCTAAAAGTTGTTTACAATCGTCTCTACACGAATATTTTGTTTTTGGATTCCAAAATTTCACAATTTTACAGTAATAATTTCGGTAAAATTAAAAAAATTAAACTCAGCACCAACGGTTCTTGAAGCAGGACAATTGGGCGCCTGACCAAATGTACTTGTCAGCATTTAGGTGTAGTCACGCCAAAACACGTCTTGCGACAGTTTTTTCATTGATAGCAATTTGTTTTATGCAATTATTTTAAAGAACTTCTTAAAAATTATTGTAATACTCGAACTTCAAGGAAATCTTTGATTTGCAGACCGAACGTGTGAGCTTTCCAAGAAACTGCTTACAGAGTTTCCGTCCCTCTACTTTCGTTGGTTACTCGAACTTCAAACCAAAAACTTCAGCCACAATAACCGCTACATACAGTATTACCGTAAGAAAGAACAGCTCCTCGAGACCTAACTTGCAAACAAAAATTACAAAACCGTCCAGCATATGCCAAGTTTGTGAAAGCTGGTGAAAGCGTTCTGTGTGAAGTGACCGAAGCGCTGCCTAAACTCTATAGTGATAAATATTACTACAAGGGCCTCAAAGGCGCCTGTACATGAACAAGACCAACTTTCACAAGCTTTGCATATGCTACGAGACGTCATTAGGCTCAATCGCAGCCGCCAATTCAGGTAGCAATCTTCTGAAGATTAGTTTTACTAAAAGGAGTTTTCACAGAAGTCCAAAATTTCACGCATCGCAACATTATGCGATGCCAAAACTGAGTAAACGCATTATTTCGATCACATAAACGTCGCGTGGTTTACGGTTTTCAAACTCAGCCGAAAATGAACCGAACCACAAAAATTCTCGAAATCCTGGCCGAGAGCAAACGCCTCGCGGAAGAGCGACGCTGCATTGACGACGACAGATTAGTGGATATGCTCTTCGCCTGCCTGAACCAATCTGTCCAGCTCTTCTACAGCCATCCGGACTACCCGGAACACTTGAAGCCGACGTTGTCCAACGATTTTGCTTTGCTCCCGACCGAGATCGCGCACGACGTCGTCGAATCTGGATCGTACGAAGTTTGTCAAAAGTACAACTACGGTCGTATACGTAAAACTCAGAAGCGATCTTTGCCACTTCACAACCTCTCGCTAATCGATGGATATTGGGCGCAGTTGGGGAGTGAATTTGTGACAAAGATTGATTCTTTTTCTAACACATGCGTTAGATCTGATACCGATTTTGACGAACTAAAAGCTAAAGCGCCCAACCTTTATGAGGTTCTCGTCATCGATACGTGTCCCGACAGTTCAAGTGGCATTTTAGATTTGATTGGAACTCGATTTACAACAATCTGCTGGCTTCATAGAGAAAAGCTTACTGACGCACTCTCGCCCTTAAACTTTCTTAAACGTCACTTAAAGTCCAAATATCTCAGAACGTTTAAAATTAATCCATCAATCGAAAGTCAAGGACTGAACGATCTCTTCAATCAATTCGTGAAGAGACCACAATTTAAAGAGTTGGAAATGGGACGTCCAATTCAAGATCCGTCGGACGTTTTCAAAGAGGCGCACAAGTCTTGGGAGGCGACAAACAAATTTGAAGTCGACAGAAAGCAGATCAAGGGCAGAGGTTCACAAGAAACCTATGAAAAGCTCAAAGAATACTTCAAGCCAAAGTTGGACAATGCGGATGAGTTTTGGGTGAAGCACACCGTTCACAGCACCGCGAAAATGTTATTTAGGGTCAGTTACAATCCGTACAATGGGCAATGGTGTGTCGAAATGATCTTTTTTAAACGTATAGAAAGCGACACAGAAAGCGACGAGAGCGACGATTCGGACTCAGATTCAGAAGATTTTGAGTGACTTTCTCACTTTCTAATTAGTTGTTAATTTTCGTTAATTTGATGTCGAATAAAATAGATGCAGACTTAATCTCAACTCCACCAACGATTCTTCGTGATCCCAGTTGTTTCAGCATTGCTCAATCGTGCTCAATAAATTGCCGTTTGTCGCGACGCCGACGCTGTTTCTAGTGATGATAACGACGACGTTGGACTTTGCCAATCTACATTCCTCGTTTTGAGAGCGTAAACATTATAGCTTCTCGTCGCGTTTCTTTTTCCAAGTGATCAGAGATCAGAGATTGAAATTTGAATTTGAAGTTATTATTGTTGTAGCGCATCTACACGTTGCTTGGTGTATTTTCGCCCAAAACGCGGCAATCTGAACGTGTTTGCGGACTGCGGACTATAGTTTATAGTTTCAATTATGTTTCAGCTCAAAGATTTTTTGCGCGATTACGAACGTGTCATCTTGGCGCTGCGGACCTGGTGCAAAAACAGCTGGGGTCTGGGCAGATGCTCCACTCCGCAAAATTTGGTTTGATTTTTTAGTTTCTGAGTTTTAAGCAATTATTTTATTTTACAACATAGAACTGCACATTCTCTAAAATTCTGACTTTAATGGTACAAGCGATCCCCGCTTAAACACATCAGCATTGCTGCAAACGCTGAAATTCCATCAGGACGCCGATACCTTCGCTTTGCTGTAAAACCCTCAAATTCATAACAGCCGCGCAGTGAACGGGATGCTCCCAACATACTTCGCTTCCATCGACTGACAGCGGTCTCTTGAAGTAATTTTTGAGTTTCTTGAAAGTTTCCTCGGATATGGTTGAGCTGATCGTTTTGCACTTGACGACAAAGCGCTCGGTGGCTTCCCAAGTCCTGTGCGCTGCTTCAAAAACTTCAAACGGAAGGAGATCGAAACATTTCAGAGCTTCAAACTGTGGTCTTTTCACAAAATCCACAAAAAGGCCGTTCAACTCCTCAAGATCAATATATCTAGAAATTCTCAGTGTTCTCAGATGCTTTGATCTCAACTGGCGCTCCAGGAAGGTCTGCACAAGAACAAAAGTAAATGAATAACGATGACAGAAAGCATTCCAGTGAATGCTTGAAAATTGCGTTGGGATAGATTTAAGAATTCCACAAAATCCATCTTCCGGTAGATCATTAACACAAAGATAGTCGTAGCAATATGGGAGTATGGCTCTGAGGCGCTGAAAATCGGTTAAACACCAAACAAGCAATTCTAAACTCCTATTGGTTCTTGCAAGATTCCAGAATTCTTTGGCGAAATCCGCCCAGAAACTCTCGGTTAGCGCAAGCTTTTCAAAATGCGCGTCGCCATCATCTTCTGTCGTAATGCGTTCTAGCGCAAGTCTGTGGAGATCGATTTCAAAGGAAGCCAACTGCAGAATGTCGTGTATGATTTCGTTCGGGAGCCAAGCAAAATCATTGGCCAGGTTTGGCTTCGTTGGGTCATCCTCATTGAAGCGGACGACATCGGAGATTTGCCGGTGCATTTTCGAGTGAATTTGGTGAATCCGCGCAAAAATGTGACGTAAATGCGCTGAAAGCAATGCAAATAATCAATGCTAACACGGTTAGGGTAAACTGTAAATGCGAAAGCATTGCTGCATAGAGAAATTCTCACTACAAATTCTACAAAATTTCTCTGATTTCTCTCGCTGCAATTTTCGTAGGCATATTGACACTGGACAGCTGGGTGCATAGTGCATTTGGTCTACGGCTATTATGGAGGCAGGTTAAACGCGTCTAAAAGTTTCTCTACAAAGCCTGGTAAGCCAATAACTAAACCACTACTAGACTAGAACTTAAGCGAAACTTAAGCGCGTTCCGACCAGTCACACAGTTAGCCAAAGTATCTTGGCGCCCATTGTGTCACCGTGGAGGCGAATTGCCTGCCTTGTGACCGCAATTGAGCCTACTGACAAGCTTCCATAACATATGCCAAGTATGTCAACGCTGGTCTTGCAGCGATCATTGTTATTGTCGGCCATATCGATACGGTTGATCAAAATTGAAGAATTCAACTTTCTTGATCAAATGAAATGCGTTGTTGATTGCAAATTGTTTCGGTCAGCGTTTGCTAGATCTGGGTGACCATTGTACTATTGTTTTGTACGGTTTCGTCTATAACGCAGCAATCTGAGCGAATTGCGGACGCAACTTGGCGCTGCCGATCTGGCGCCAGGACAACTTGGCGCTGTACAATTTTGGCTGATTTTGCTACATCGCTATTTTGACGAATAATGCGTGTAAATTGCCTCAGGAAGCCTGGTCAAACCTCTAAGGCAGTCAGTGCCTAAAGCTTTTACGGTAAGGCTAGCCAAGAGCACAGTTTAAGCGCGTTACTTTTGCTGTTGCGTCGTTTTCATATTGATTTTTTGTGGATCCGCGCCAATTGATCGTATTTTCAGTTTTAAATCAGCGATCCGATCTCCCCGAACAATGAAACCCAGTAAACGAATTTCACAGAAACCGCGCTTGACGAATGATTTCGCCTACCTACCAAACGAGATCGTCCACGACGTCATCGATTCTGGATCGAACGACACCGCATTTATAAAAGCTCTTGGCAGATGCTCTTCCATCAGCGGCTCCTGGGCGCAATTTGCTATATCGGCACGTGCTGATTGCGCTCTACGCTACAATGAGATTGGATTCAATTACAATATTGACAGTTTCAAAATTATGGCGCCAAAACTCTACGATATCATCCAGTTCAACGGCTTTCTAGACATACACTTCAATCTACTTGAGCTGTTTGGAACGCGCTTTTCAAAGATCACCTGGAACGAACAAACTCAGTCAAACTCGCCCCAAATCACCAATTTCTTCCAGCGCCAATTGAAATCAAAATACCTGAGAACGCTGACGACTTCAGTAGACGTTGAACAGGATCTCTTGCTTGATTTTGTGAAAGACCTCAGTTTGAAGGTCTAAGCCTGGGAGCGTCCAGTTCACTTCAGTTTAAAGTCTTTGAAGGGGCGTACAATTGCTGGGCAGCGACAAAGCGCTTTGAAGTTGAACGCAAATGGATCTGGGCGACAGTTTCGGAAGAAACTTTGGCGAAAATCACGAATTTCTTTAGCATAAACGTGGAACAGAGTGGCTGCGTCAGCAAATTTAATTTCAAACTTCCAGCTCATCCAACTGCAATGATGGAGCTAAAGGTTTTCAAGGGCAATACTCAAGGCGCGAAGGGCACAGTTGTGAAAATGTCTTTGAACCAGAACAACTTGTTGTTTTGAGCTTAACTTATAGTTCATTCACCAGTGCTTCAATTATATGCAATAAATCATAAATATTTTAAATACTCCACGTTGCCTGCAACCCAATACGGTATTTCACAAGATACTACGGGCCACCTTAGCAACCAGAGCACCCATATGGATTTTACGAATTTTCAGAAAATTTGGGAAGAGTGACAGCTTATTTGATTCCTCGAAAATGCCGTTTTTAGATCAATCGAGCTAATCTTATTCATTTGACTATGTTTCAATTATAAAAAATAACTGAAACCAACGATTTTGGCTACGCTTCCTTCAACCCACCATCTACGGTCATTTACCAAAAAACAAACCAAAAGATCAACAAACAACCAAATAAGCCGACGAGCCGGAAATCGAGCCGGCGGGGTCGATAAGCGGCACGAGCCGGCTCGATAAGTCATTGTTCTTGTCGAGCCGGTGCAATTTTCAAAATACGAGCTTTTTCATTCATTCAACTATCTGTTTCCGTTGTTTTCTAACCACATCGACTAAAAAACAAGCAAATTTAGTCAATTTCAGCGAATATTGAATCGGCCTGCTCGATAACCGGCTCGATGGGATTTTCGTAAAACGAACCAGTTCGTAGCTCGGCTCAATGGCCATTTTTTTTTTAAATCGGCTTCTCTGCAAACAGCAAACCCAACTGTACGGGTAAGCTAAAAATAAACACATAATTCGGTTTAATAACGCCGGAATAGCGACAAGCGAGGTGGAACGTAATTAAAACTTCAAGGCTATTTCATGGAGCCGTTGACTCTCTGAAATCACCTTGAAGTCTATAGCCAAATAACTCGTTTTATTGCTTTCAAATGCGTAATCAACACTGCAAGTTTATATCAGTAACACAAGAGTACTCTTCCTCTCCGGCGCATTTTTTGACGTAATCAAAAGCGATCTCACAACAGAAACTCACGCCTTCTTCATTACTTACTGGCTTTGTGCCTTTATTGTCGCAACACCCGGATAAATCGTTGTTTCGAACGAACCACGATGGAGTTCCAGCATCAGTGTACGGGCAGCAAGCATTCTGTACCGGATCGTAATCCTGTTCAAAATCGCAGCACCTGCCGAATCCGTTTTTGATTCCTTTCAGTTCCTGTCCTTCAGGGCAACAGAAGTCTATTCCGTTCTCGCTTTTTCGGAAGATTTGTCCACTAGGACAGCAGTGGTCGTCTGACGTCAATTCCGTGTCGGGAGGACAGCAGGTCGCGACTTCTTTTTGCAGTTTGACAAGGCGGTGATCAGTGGGGCATTCAACACTGAATACGGTATATCCCTTTGACGCTGAAGAGAGAACAATAAGTTAAGAATGCTGCCATTTGAGAGCTTACAGACGCAATCCTTGCTGTCAGTTCCCACAAAGATGCAATAATTCTTCTAAAATAGAGGCGCTTTAACGATTAATACGGCCAGCTTACAATCGTTTCCATTATCTGGCAATCGCATCCCTGAACATGGCACTCTCCGGAGATTATGTGGCTGACTGAAAATCGACTGAAATCGCTGATTTCTGATCTTTTTACCGTTTCGTTCACCCTCCGAGTAGCAAATGCCGTCGTCCACGTTGCTATCCAAGATATAATCACGGATTTCAGAGTTTGTTTTGGCGACAAAACGCGTAAAGTGCATTAGGAGTGCACAAGTAATGTAGCCCTTTTCGTGCTCAATGCGGAATCCAATGCTCTGTCGATCCTTGGCCAGCGAAGCGCAGTCGTTGACGTGTGCGACGTTCACTTTGCTCTCAAAAGTTCCCCAGTAGTCGCTTGGAAGGTAGGTGTACCGTACGCGAGCGGATATAACAACCTAGGTAGGGAATAACTTGAAAATTAGAATTTGAGCTTACAGCGTAGGAGAGCAAGAGAACGACGCATCTCATGTTGCCAATAGAACACTAAAATTACGTTTTGCGCTCGTGATTTACACGTTGCTTAGTGAAATGCAATAAACGTGGTTGCAAACGTGGTTTCCATTGACGTATGACAACAAAATGCAAACGCAAACCAAATTGCATTTGCAGCTAGATTGAGCTCAAGTCCAATTTTGACCATCGTTGAATGTGCGCTCAAGAGCCAGTCAAACAGTCCTCATTTACGACTCAATTGTTTAAACCCAATACCGATTCGTCGAATCACGACTTTTGGCTTCTGACATGTAGGCGAGAAAAGCGGTGGAATGTGTGTAGTTCTAGTTTTCTGTTTTTGCAGTCACAAAGGCAGCCATCGTGCTCGTTTTCCAGTGAGGCCAATAACAATCTATCTTGCAGTATCGCACTCAAGAGCTGCGAGTCTGACGACTTTATTCGATGCTCGCTCGGGGTCAGCAAGTTCTAAGTAATGGTCACGTAACTAGCTTAACCCGTGTTACGCCAGAGGCGCATTCGCGGAGCGCCGCCCAGTTACGAGAGGCTTCTGTGCTTACCGACTGTGGACTATCGTTGTGCCGGAAGTTGACCACTTCCGGCTGCGGAAGACCGACTGGGACTAACCGCTGCGCTCCGGGGAGACCAACTTAGTCCCAGTCGGTCTTCCGCAGCCGGAAGTGTCAACACACGCATCTGTTGGCATCAGCGTGAGAAACGTTTCAGCAATTAACTCACTCAAAACATCAATATGTGCGAATTCTGTCAGTTTGTTCAACCACTATTTATGTGTACAACACAGAGATCAAGTAAACTGTTCACAGCTATCGTGCATAAGGGACACAACTTTGATTCGGATACTCGCCGCCTTTCAGGTAAGTTCCCTCCGGACAACAATTATGCGCACCTTCTTCGCTCTTCGAATACACCTGACCCTCAGGACAACAAAAAGCCCATCCGTCGCGCCATTGTTTGCCCTCCTCGCAACAAGTAGGCCACCCGTCGCGCGAAAACGATCCTATTTGACAACACTTTGCTTCACCCGCTCTTCCGTACGCTTCATGGCCTTCCGGACAGCAAACCATTGCACCTTCAGCGCTGCTTAGCACTTCCGAGCCTGCTTCACAACAGAACGGCCATGGATCACGCCACACTTCCTCTTCTTTACAGCAAGTAATCACATTTCCAGATCCTCGCAACTGGCTGCCTTCCGGACAACAGGACGAACCACCTTCAGGGCTTGTCGATGGAGCATATCCTTCCACACAGCAGAACTGCCATGACTCACGCCATACTTCACCTTCTCCACAGCAAGCAACCGTATTTCCAGATCCTCGCAAATGGCTGCGGTCCGGACAACAAGCCGCACCACCTTCAGGGCTTATCAATTGAGCAGTTCCTTCAGCACAGCAGAAACTCCATCCTTCACGCCAGATCTGACCTGCTTCACAGCATTTAACCGTATCCTGCGGTCCTCGCGGATGCTGACTTTCCGCACAGCAAGTCATTCCACCCTCGGGGCTGCTCATGAATTCAAGTCCTGCGGGACAACAGAAAAGCCACGGCTCGCGCCAGACCCAATCGGACTGCATGCAGCAAATCGCATTTTCGTTAAAAACAGCTCTAAAGTGGGAGCCATCGTTGCAGCAGTGACGAACGCCTTTCTCAGCGGCCGCAAAGTAAGAGCCTTCTCGACAGGAAAGATCGCTTATGGAGAGCGTTTTCTCGGCATCTGAAAGATTTAGAAGTCAAAATCAATTTGAACGTTTGTGTGGTAAAGTTCGCACGTTTAAGCTATCTTGTTTTTTTGGAGATGATATTGGTCAGACTTCATTTTGTGTTAATTTCGTGCAAATTTATGAGCTGAAACATCGATTTTAAAAGTTACAGCTGTTTAGAGTAATTTTGGTGCAAATTTTGGATTTTTTTGAGTTTTACAGGTTGATTGCTGCATAGTTAGTGCATAGATAGGCAGTATTTAAAGTGTTTAGCAGACTTCTTTGGCATCTTTGGCCAAAGAAATTGACGCCCAGTCACTTTTAAAAGCCAATTTGAAGAAAAAACTGAAAAATTGAGTTTTAAACTCACCAGTACAATCCGCCACGTCAACTCCAACGAATTCGCAATACAATTTCTAAATTTTTAGCGTCAAAATGGTCAAAATCTTTACACTTACAACTTGAGCCAATTCCGAGCACATCTCCGCGGCTACCGCGCATTCCCCAGAAATCGTGTTGAGGACTAAATACCGAATCTGTACCTCAATTTGCCAATTATTCAAATCTACCATTGACGCCAGCTGAACAGCTAGTTGCTTCCTCGTTTGTTGTCAACAAATAGGAAGCCACGTTTTCTGAACTCTTTTCAAATCGATCGAATTTGGTCAAAATCTGACAATCGAGGCCTGGTTGGCCGTTTGGATCAGGTTGTACTTGATAGGCGATCGAGCTTCCTTTATAGGCGAATAGAGCGCAGTGCGCGTGGTTTAAAACAGTTCCCTTCAAGGCAAACTCTCCATGGATGGGAACATCGGTCTTGATGAAGCGGACAGCAAGCGCTAAATGCATCACGTATATCTGAAACTTTGAAGATTAAAAAATAGCAAAAGTCAGCGCTCACCGCAGTTACCAAGACGGCAAGCATGGAGAGAAGCGTCATAGAGTGCCGTCCGAAGTGCGTCAAAGTGAAGTTTCGCAAAGCCGCGTGGGCAAATTCTATAATCCGCCAAGTTGCGTAGCTACCAAGTTGCGTAGCTTCCGCAATCTTCCTTCTTCTTCCTATTGCAAATGCGCTAGGAAAATGCGGCCTCAAAGGAAGTTGATTAATTTAGACTTCAGTTTGCATTTCGCTTTGCATTAACGCTTTGAATTACGGTGACACCGGGAAAAGAGAGTTTGGCAGTTTTTAAGACTCTTCGTTCTCTGCAGTGTCTGTGTAGTGCATTGGCAACGCATTGGTTTCTCCGTTTTGAGAGCCGTTTGCTTGTTTTCCTATAGGCCCAAATTTTTTGAATTTCCTGCGAGCGCTTCTTAACATTGTGTTCACCGCATCGAGATGAGCGAAACGTGCTATCTCTTGTTCAAATCCGCAGAAGACAGTACGCGAGTTTCCCTTGTTAGCCAATGTTAGACGACCTGGCTGGAGCTTCTTCGGGTGACGGGGATGCTGCTCGACGATGGCACAGGCTTCCGAGTCCGGCCGAGACGCTCAGGAGTAGATGTAACTACAGTATCTTTGTTGTTACAAGGCTTCCAAGATGAGGGCACTGGCCAGGAGAGCCGTAAAACATGCTAGCTGACGTAGGATCAGCTGTCTGATAGCATGTCTGATCGGACTGTTTGAGAACCACCGGACCTCTCATGAGACAGTCTGAACCAGTGAGCCACTGCTGCTCAGAGCAATTTTAGAATTGTTTAGACTCGGCATAGATGAACGCAAAAATGAAGAAAAATAATCTCAATGTCATGTGCCTGAAATCTTTGAAAGCCAATGGAAGGGAGAACATCACAGTGGCCTGCATTGTGCAATGCAGTTATTTCTGTTATCATCAGAAATGAAACGAGCTTAAAAAAGATCGTTGCAGTCATCGTTGGCGCTCCGGTTAAATTCCAAGTTCTAGTTGGATTGTGCACTCTGTAGTTAACACAGCGAAAGGCAGTTAAAGAAGCCATCTATTGTCAGATTAAATTTGAATGACGCATTGGGTTAGTCGCCACAGGAGCCCGCGATGCGGTCTATGTTCGATACATGGAACAAAAGAGTTGAAAGCAGAGATGGCGATTTTTAAGAAAATGGCGACCGAGCCGAGCCACGAGCCGGCTCGATTGTCAAAAATCCCATCGAGCCGAGCCAAGAGCCGGCTCGATTGTCAAAAATCCCATCGAGCCGAGCCACGAGCCGGCTCGATTTGCTAAAATCCTAACGAGCCGGTTATCGAGCCGGCTCAAAATTCACTAAAGTTGACTAAATTTGCCTGTTTTGTGCGTTTAACAGTTTATTTGTTCGATGTGGTTAGAAAACAACGGAAACAGATAGTTAAATGAATGAAAAAGCTCGTATTTCGAAAATCGCACCGGCTCGATAAGAACAATTACTAATCGAGCCGAGCCACGAGCCGGCTCGATTGTCAAAAATCCCATCGAGCCGACCCACGAGCCGGCTCGCCGGTCGAAAATCAGAGCGAGCCGAGCCACGAGCCGGCCGGCTCGATTTCCGGCACATTTTTTCATGCAGCGCAAAGTTTTTAATTTCCTATTTAACCTTCGCCTCACCAACTTTATTTGTCTGTTTTTCGCAGTTTTCTACGTTGTGGGATTGACTAATAGTCTAATCACACATCATCGTGAGCGTCGCTTTTCAGTGAAAACGACTATAAATGCGGATGAAATTCAATGTTTCGTCAATTTCTGTGCTGGTGATGGACTCGATTGCCTTTGCGTTTTGTGACGCCGTGGTCGGCACGATCAAGGATCTCCGTAGCCTGTATGTCCCTTTTCCAGATGCCAAATGGCACAAAGCGCTCCAGGATCACTTTAAAAATCGAAAGTGCTTTCAGTTGAATGTTGGCTTCTACGGTGGCAAGTGGTCTTACAGCTTGTTCAAGGGCTCCAATGCTCTTCTTACAACTTTGGTGCAGCAGGTTGATCCCAAATACCTGCGCATCGACTGTATTGATTGTGTGGGCCATGGTTGGAGTGTCATCGAAACGTCCAAAGAGGAACTTCACGTGCTAATTGCTAGCTTGCAACCGTTTTTGAACTTTCCAAAACTGCGTTTGTCCGATGGCGGTTCAGCAATTCCCGAAGGCGATCTAGCTGAATTGCTGTCTTCGTTTGCTAAAATCAACATTTGTTCGTTCTATTCGTCTCGCAACGCCACGGAATTTGCAAAGAAGTTAATGCAGCAGGACACCTTGCTGAAAGAAATTACAATGCGAGACGAACAAAACGCTCTAGCGGATGAAATTGCGGATTATCAAGCTACGGGGAGGCTTGTTCATGTTACAACAAACCGTTTTCCAGTTTATGAAACGTCTTTACGGTTCGTCCGTTAAAGGATTTTGATTGTTTTAATTCGGTAATAACATCATTTGTTTAAACATTTTGGCTGAACTTCTGCGTCATTTCAGATACAAGAACCTGGTACTAATTTGAATTTTACGTCAAACTAGTTGACTGTACGCACTCGAAACTGGAATGGATTTGGCTAGTTGTTCCATTCAACCTACAGAGTGACAGGCAACAAACCAAATAAAAACCAAATTTTTCCCATTGTGATACAGCTAACAAGAAGCTGAAAATGCTATCAACGCAACGGCAATAAGGCTATGCCACTAAAGTAGTTAGCTAACGCTTACGGTATGGTTTGCCAAAAACGAAACTACGTTAGCCTAGTAACAAATTCACTTGGAGATATACCGAAATTCCAAGGACGCCGTTGCCCTGGACTTGAGTGCTTCCGATCAGAATCTTATGGCCAACAGGAACTTCGAATTTTCCTATGAAAGGTGTCGTCGCAAACTCCGTTGTGTTGATCATGTTATTGCCCCTTAAAATGCTGAACTCAGGAGCTTTTGTGGCCACGTAAATATCCAATTTGATTTTCATAACCTTGGTGAAGTGTTCCGGCGCTTCTTCAATTTGGAATTCACAATGATCTCCATGAGAAACAATGTGGCATGCAGTCGGAATCTTTTGTCGTTTTCTTTCGGGTATCATCCACTTGCCGGACGTCTTTTGAACGGCGTTGTGGAGACGGCCTTGTCGTTGGTGATGTATCCGGAAATAGAGACAACTAACGCCACGATGTTCCTTTTTTCGGAATGCTTCAAATCATTGGAATGCGTTGTGCGAACAGCAGCGGATAAGCTAAACAATATTCTAAACAACCAGAGCACAAAATTAGAATTATTCACTGCAAAGACAAACCATAAAATTGAAGGAGAGGCGCGTAAAGAGGGACTGATGTGGATGGGAGTGTCAACCAGGATTGGCTGAAACTGGGCGAGTTTCTGGGATTGCGACGTATTTATGGACACGCTGTTCAATACAGTGCTGATGACACAACAGGACGGTTGTAGGTGAGATGTTTCACAATAATTTTCAATACAATGCAGTGTGTTGTGCGAACAGAACAAGGCGAAATACAAAGCAAAGCCAGCAACGGTCAACGCATGTTTCAACTTGAAAATCACCATTTTGAACCCGTTTGAGCATGCAACCCGTTAAGCAAAGTGGACGCTGTAGGAGAGCTTTTCATCGAGCATCATTTGAAAGTGACCGAATAGCGAATGTCCGGCTCGCCTGTATAATACTGTTTGCAAATACTGTCAACCATCTTCAACCGACTTCACGTGGTGATCGGCTCTCAGCGTAGATCAATTTTTGAGGAGCGCGCAGTTCTCGTTTTTGACCGATTCAAAGTCCAGAAGCTAATTGCATTATTAATATTTTTTGCCTAGTTTTCTGAAACGCTTTCTGATCTATTTTTTCAACTACAGTCAAAGAACCTGAGATCGTTGGAGATACGGGGAAGCACTGAATTTTCTTAGTACAAAGCCATCAATTAATTTCTAAAATCAACAGATTTGCTACGAAGCCTGGTAAGTCAAAAAACCTGTCAATTCATTATTGATGGCGTCGTACTAAGAACAGGCTTACTAGGAGCTACCGCATTTTCGCAAAATTCACTCTAGTGCATTTTGCGCGAGCGCAGCGAGCCATTCACAAGGCTTCGTAAAATTCACCAGACCCTAAAATTCTCTAGGCTTCGTACTAAGAGCAGGTTTCGGCTGTTGCGTACAGGACTAATGCACAATTCACAAGAGAGCTAACGGTCAGCCGACCGTTCGGCTCGGTGATGAAACGAAGAAGAGACAAAGGTGAGGGAAACGGGTGCGCTGCGGGCGCACAGAGAGGAAAGTCATAAAATTGACGCCGGCGCGCTATGAGTCAGCCGCCGACGGGTGGCAAATATAGACAGAAGCAAAGGGCAATCGGAATAATTATCGCGATGCTCGCGACATCGGCCTAGGAGCTACCGTAGGGATTGCCTGGCAAACCAGTTATTCCAACTGGGACGGCTAATGTAATTCTGGGACAGCTATTGTGGATTGGGACGGCTAATATCAAATATAGCCAATTTTTTGTCTGTTCTTTGTAAAGCTAGTTTTGGGATATAAAATGATATTGCGGACAAGTTAAAAATGTTTTGGCCCTCATTCTGAATTTTCGCCCCTCTGGTTTAGTTTTGGCCCCGATTCGCTAGTGGAGCCGGAACTTTTCATGCAGCGCAAAAACAGTTAGTTAATTTAGTTAACAGTTTGTTAAAGATATAGTCGGTTTCAATCGCGCCATAACAAAACAGAGGTGTGAAGCACAGTATGCCGCGGAGAAAAATCGGGAGGCACATCGCTGCGGGACTCACTCGCGCTGTGGGACCAGCCACATTGGCCGGGTTTACCTTGCTCAAATTAACGTCTTTCGGGGCAAATTGTTGGCAGCGACGTCGCAGACTAAACTAACAATGATCTATTTCCGTTGTCGAGCCTTTTCGCTATTGCATCAGCCGCTATTCCCTCAGTGACAAACAGCAAAAGATGAAAATTGACTCTCGGCGCGATGTGCCTCCCGGTTTTTCTCTGCGACATACTGTGCTTCACACCTCTGTTTTGTTATGGCGCGATTGAAACCGAAACCGTTAATTTTCCTGTTTTGTCTGTTTTTCGCAGTTTTCAGCGTTGTCGGATAGACTAATAGCACATTGCAGCACTCCGTGCGTCGCTTTTCATTGAAAACGACTATAAATGCGTGTGAAATTCAAATTTTTGTCAAATTCTGTGCTTACGATGGACTCGATTCACTCCGCGTTCTGCGACGCCGTGGTCGGCACAATCAAGGATCTCCCTTGTGTGGACGTCCCTTTCCCAGATGCCAACTGGAACAGCGCGTTCCAGGATCACTCTGCCAATCGAAAGTGTTTCATGTTGGATTTTGCCTTCTCCGATGGTCAGTGGTATTACAGCTTGTTAAACACAAGGTGTGGCTCTCAAGTTCCTCTTACAACTGTGCTGCAGCAGGTTGGTCCCAACTATCTTCGCATCGACTACATTCAATGCGTGGGCGATGGGTGGAGTTTCACTAAAACTTCCAAAGAAGAAATTTACGTGCTAATTGAGAGTTTGCGACCGTTTGTGAACTTTCCAAAACTGCGTTTGGACGATGTCAATTCAACAATTCCTGAAAACGATGTAGCTGAATTGTTGTCCACGTTTGCGGAAATCAACATTTGTTCATTTATTTCGTCTTGCAACGCACCGAGTGTCATGGAATTTGCAATGAAATTGCTACGAGACCCCTTGCTGAAAGAACTTTTAATACAAGAAAAACAAAAAAAGCTCAATTGCGTATAATCGAGCTACGGGGAGATTTGTCCATATTACAACAGACCGTTTTCCAGTTCATAAAACGTCTTTACGTTTTGTCCGTTAAAGTATTCTGATTGTTTTATTACGGTAATAAATTTTAACTATTTAGTTATTTTAACATTTTGCCTGAAGTCATTTCTGATACAAGAACTTGGTACAAATTTGAAACGGCAATTTACGTCACACTATGGTTTACCAAGACCGAAACTACGTTAGCCTAGTACCAAATTCACTTGGAGATCTACCAAAGTTCCAAGTTGTTCAAGTCAGCGAAGTCAAGGCCTGATTTGCGTACTTTGTTCAACATACTTTGAGTTTCCCTTACGACCGACTAGAGACTAAAACTGTAGCGGTCAACGTTTCATAATCTCGATGACAAGTACAACTGAGTCGCAGTTGGAGGTTCACCCGGAATACTCCTGTTACCAAGCAACTTTGCCGTTCCTTGTGTCGGGACTTTTGGACTAAGCAACCAGGTGTTCTGAATTGTCGGAATGGTTTTTTTTCCTTCGACTACACTGGTGTGCAAAAGTATAGGACACCCCCCGATTTTGCTATTACTGACTCAAGCAAGTCGTTCAGGAGGAATAATTTACTTAATAATAATTTACCTAATTAAATTATAATAAATATTAATTTACAAATAATCCCCCTCTATAATAAAGCGCAAACTGACGGGTATGTTTGTGTGTGTGTGTGTGTGTTTTCCGTCCGCACCGGAGTCATTCGAGACGTTGAATCGACCGGTCGTTCACAGAACACAACACAAAAGAGACGACACCACCAGGCATCGAACTCAGACACCGCGCACAACAGACAAACGCACTGCCAATGAGCCACCGCGCGCACGTCTTTCAAACGTTGGAATGAGGATAGATGTCAGGTGTCTCATTGTGAGATGAAGCGGTTGTTTGTTGTCATGAAGCAAAGTTAAACAACGAATGAAAGTGTAATCAAATGAAAATTATGTCAGTTTTCGAACTGTTAAGCTCTTTAGTGCAAATATGAAATCCGAAGTGAGGTTCTTCCAATTTGAGCGCGCTACAGTTCAAAATTCAAGATTTTCAAGATGGTAGCTTACAATCACAGTTAAATAAAGGCGCGGATTGCGCGCGCTTCAGCGTTTATAAATAATAATTCAAATAGGCAAAGCCAAAGCCTTCTGAGGCAACCAGGGTGCAATATTACCTTCGTAGAACGCTTCGTAGAACTCCGCTTTTTTGCTTATGTGCCGTTGCGGTGATGCGACAAAAGAGTAACTGACAAAAGAGTAACCGGCGGATTCTGAATTCTGAGAATTTTCCGGGATTCTGAAAAGAGACAAAAGAGTAACTGACAAATGAGTAACCGACAGTTACTCTTTTGTCTGACAAATGAGTAACCGACAAATGAGTAACTGACGAAAGAGTAACTGACAAATTGCAAAACGACGGAAAATTCTAAGTTAGAAAATGCGGAAGACCCGAAACCCCTCTGTGCCCATACTAAGGCTCAATGTGTCAACACAATTAACAATTTCATCAACAACTTTTATTCATCTTACTTCGATTTATACCATAAATCTTCCACGATGAGTTGAGCAGCCAAGTCGCTGCAATTCTCTGCGAGGAGACGGAGGGCGGTCGTCGAATCCAGGTCGAATCGGCGGACGAAGGCGAGCAGCTTCTCTTCGTCGATCTTCTCCAGGGGGGAACTGAGCTCCTGTAATCAAAAAACGTCAAAATATTCTTAAAATCACTAATTACCACGAAGTTCCTGATGTAGTCGTTTCGGCAAGTAGTGAGCGAGGCGAAGGACCAGTAGACGACGTTGGCAGTCGTTGTCAGCAGCAGCAGCGCCATGGAGAACCAGATCACGAGGAAGACCTAATGAAAAGAGTATTTAATACCAATGAGACTAGCTTACCTTCTCATACAACATGTTGAGCGGCAGGACGCACTGAATCCATCGGTATCGATTGCCCTCGAGCCCGAGGGCGCGGTTCGGGACATTGCAGTAGACGACTCTCGGAAAGATCGTCGAGTTGCTTCGTCCTTCCAATAAGTTCGACACGAGGTCGACCCCCCAAAAATCGTTGAGTCCCAGATACGAGGCGGTGAAGACGATCTGCAGCACCAGGTTGATGACGTGGACGTACTTCATGAGCAGGTAACAAAGAGTTAGTCGGCGCGATCCTGCGAAAAAACCCCTCTGAAATCGTTGGAATGCGTTGTGCGAACAGCAGCGGTTAAGCTAAACAATATTCTAAACAACCAGAGCACAAAACTAGAGTTATTCACTGCAAAGACAAACCATAAAATTGAAGGAGAGACGCGTAAAGAGGGACTGATGTGGATGGGAGCGTCAACCAGGATTGACTGAAACTGGGCAAGTTTCTGGGATTGCGACGTATTTATGGACACGCTGTTCAATACAGTGCTGATGACACAACAGGATGGCTGTAGGTGAGATGTTTCACACAGCTAGAGAGTTAAGAGATCAGTGAACACTAATGCTGCGACACAATTTTCAATACAATGCGGTTTTTTTTGCGACTAGAACTGTACAGACGAAACAGGAAGTAAAGCAACGGTCAACGCATGTTTCAACTTGGAAATCACCATTTTGAACGTTTTGAACGTATTTGCAACCTGTTAAAGAGACACGGACATCGCCCCCAAATGTTCTCCGATTTTTCTGAAATTTCGTCTACCCCCCATTTTCGACCCTTCCCACCAAGATGGCGCTTACAAAATTTTTTCCTCCTCGCGTTCCTCGCGACCTCGAATTGGTCCGAAACGACCCAGGAAACACAGAATTGTGGCTGAATGGCAGAGAAACAACGAAAATTCATGATTGTTTGGCGCGCGTCGGAAACACGCGATTTTTTGCTTTTCTCAGTCGAACAGCGACATTCTGTGTTTCCTGGGTCGTTCTGGACCAATTCGAGGTCGCGAGGAAAATAGCCAGATAACGGTCAAGTCGCCAATATCGGTCAATGAACGACCGTATGCAGATCATATGTGCCGCAATCCAATCGCTATGAGACCACTGATTTTCCAATAAATGTAGGATCCCCATTAACTTTTATAACTCAGGACTGAGCGGTCCTACAAAAATTCTGTAAGCGCCATCTTGGTGGGAAGGGTCGAAAATGGGGGGATAGACGAAAGCCGCCCGTTTGATGTCTGAACACAGCCGTCGTAGATCAATTTTTGAGGAGCGCTCAGATCTCGTTTTTGACCGATTCAAAGTCCAGAAGCTAATTGCATTATTATTATTTTTTGCCTAGTTTGTGGCTTACCAGGCTTCGCAGAGCAATTTTTAAACGCGTTAAACTTAACACAAAGATCTATGTCCGAAATTCAGTTGGCGCCAAGCTGACACTTTGCGACAAATGACGAAAATCGCAAGTTCACAGCGAGAGAAATTTTAATTTTAGCACTATCCATGTTAGCATTGATGATTTGCATTGCTTTCAGCGCATTTACATCATATTTTTGCGCCAAATTCACTTGAAAATGCACCGGCAAATCTCAGATCTCTTCCTCTTCAATGAGGCATACCCAGCAAAGCCAAACTTGGCCAATGATTTCGCTTGGCTCCCGAACGAAATCATCCACGACATTGTGCAGTTGGCCTCCTTTGACATCGATCTGCACCGACTTTCGCTTGAAGGCGTTACGAGCGAAGATGATTGCGATCCCTACTTTGGAAAGCTTGCGCTAACCAACGGTTTATGGGCGTATTTCAGCAAAGAATTCTGGAATCTTGCAACAACCTATAGGAGTTTACATTTACTGGTTTGGGGTTCAACCAATTTTCAGCGCTTCAAAGCCATAGTCCCAAATTGCTACGACTATCTTTCTGTTAATGATCTACCGGAAGATGAATTTTGCGGAATTCTTGAGTTTATCCCAACGCGATTTTCAAACATTTACTGGAATGCGAACTCCAATCGTTCTTCGTCTACTTTTGTTCTTGCGAAGATCTTCCTGGAGCGCCAGTTGAAATCAAAGCATCTGAGAACGCTAAGAATTACTGGAAATATTGAGCTTGAGGAACTGAACAACCTCTTTGTGGATTTTGTGAAAAGACCACAGTTTGAAGGACTGGAATGTTTGAAACTCCTTCCATTTGAAGTGTTTGAAGCCGCGCACAGGACTTGGGAAGCAAGCGAGCGCTTTGTAGTGAAGCGCAAAGTGGTCAGCTCATATATATCGGAGGAAACGTTCCAAAAACTCGAAACTTACCTCAAGAGGCGTCTGCCACTCGATGGGAGTAAAGCGTGTTGGGAGCATCCCGTTCACTGCGCGGCTGAAATAAATTTGAGGGTTTCAAAGCAAAGCGCTGGCATTGTTGTCGTGATGGAATTTGAGCGTCTGCAGCAATGCTGATGTGTTTAAACGGGAATCGTTTAGGCCAGTTAAGGTCACAATTTTACTGAATGTGCAATTCTGTGTTGTAAAATAAAAAAATAAAACCAAATTTTGCGGAGTGGAGCACCTGCCCAGACCCCATCTGTTCTGGCACCGCAGCGCCAAGTTGACACGTTCGTAATCGTGTCAAAGATCTTAGTGCTCCACAAACACATAATTGAAACTATAGAACGTCCACAGTACGTTCAGATTGCCGCGTTTTGGGCGAAAACGCACCAAGCAACACTGCGGAGGTTGTCCACCCAGATGATACCGTTAGTTTTCGCTTTATTATAGACAATTTCTAATCGCGTCAAGACGTGTAGATGCGCTAAAACAATAATTTAACTTCAAATTCAAAATTCTGATGATTTCGAAAAGAAACGCGACATCAAAACGAGGAATGTAGATTGGCAAAGTCCAGCGTCGTCGTTATCATCACTAGAAACAGCGTCGGTGTCGCGACAAACGGCAATTGATTCAACACGATTGTGCAATACTGGAACAACTGCAATCACGAAGAAGGAAGAAGTTGAGAGTTATCATCTATTCAACATGCATCTATTTAAATTAACGAAATTAACAATTAATTAGAAAGTGAGAAAGTCATTCATAATCTTCTGAATCTGAGCCAGAATTGTCGCTCTCATATGTGTCGCTTTCTATAAGATTGGAAAACTTCATCACAACTGACCATTTCCCACCGTTGTACGGACTGTCACTGACGCTAAAGGACATTTGCTTATTGTTTGGAAGGAGAGGTCGCGCGCGCTTATTGGAGAATAAACTGTTGTTTACGTCAGATTGCCTCGTCGCGCAGGAACAGTAGAGCAGACCAGGACGGCAGCCGTGGACTTCTACAAACACGGCGGTGCTTCAGATCTGTCAACTTGAAAATTGCAACAAAAAAGATGAAGGACCACGCCACAACTATCATACAACGATCATCCTCGTCATCGGCTACGCCGTGATACGGTAATGCATTGTAGGACGCGTTCACGCAATCTACGTTTTCGCACATTGCTTGTCGCTTGTTTTCGCATCGCAAAGACTCGCAACTGAGGTCTATTCACTTCAAAAGACCGATCATCGGATCTAGCCGACAATGATCCTCAACTCTCACAGTATCACAATCCCTCGGCAGCCAACCCTGGACAACTCGTTCATCGGTCTGCCTAACGAGATTGTGCATGATGTCGTCGGGTCAACACCAAATCTCGCTGCTGTCCGCACACTCTCTGAAATCAAAGGTTCCTGGGCGGAATTTGGAGAATTGGCAAAGGCGAATTGGAAATTACGTCACACAAACGTTGTGAAATGTCTGGGCGTTGAGGAGCTGAGAGCTAACGCGGCAAAGTACTGCGAGAACATCCATTTCTACTACTTTTCTGAGAATTATTGCGAAATTCTCGAGTTGTTTGGAACTCGATTTTCCAGGATTGTCTGGAAACAATTCAAGCCGTCTGCGCAATCCGACTTGGCTCTACTTCAAATCAAGGCATTCTTCAAGCGTCAGCTCAAGTCAAACTACCTCAGATCGCTTTGGATAGCCGACATTCAAACTGAAGACGAGCTCTTTGTGGATTTCGTGCAAAGACCGCAATTTGAAAAACTGGAAATTGAAGCATCAACGCTACCTTTACAAGTGTTCGAAGAGGCGCACAGATGCTGGGAAATGACGACGCGGTTTGAAGTGCAAAACAAAGCGATTGGCGGCACGATCACCCAGGAATCCTTTGAGCAACTTGAGAAATACTTTAAGACAAATTTGCCCCTCGATTATACTGATTTCAGCTTGCAACATCCTGTTTACGACTGTGCAGAGATGAGATTGAAAGGCCTCGGAGATTATGGTCTACACGTGCAGTTTTTCTGTTCTTACAGTTGAAACGTAAGCGCAGAGAATGAAGTGCTGAACATTTCATTTTCTTATTTGCTTGGTTAATACATGTTTTTTACTTTGAGCTATCAATGTGGCAATTTTTAAGTACAGGGCTTTAAGTACTGAATCCCGTTGGTTAAAACAATATCAATATTTATTACCATATCAAAACAGCTCAATCGAACTGCCAAACTCAACGGACAAACAATAAAGAGGTACCATTAACTGGAACAAGAACTGCAGCGTTGTGGCATACAGTAATAACGCATTGCATTATTGTGAGCGTCGCTTTTCATTGAAAACGACTATAAATGCGAGTGAAAATCACTCAATTTCGTCAAACTCTGTGCTTCTGATGGACTCGATTCCTTTCGCGTTCTGCGACGCCGTCGTCGGAACCATCAGAAAGCTTCCACAACTGAAGGTTCCCTTCCGTGATGCAAAATGGAACAAAGCGCTCCAGGATCACTCTGCCAATCGAAAGTGTTTTCATTGTATTTTTGGCTACTTCGATGGCAAGTGGTCTTACAGCATGTTCAACTCAAAAGCTGGTTCTAATGTTCTTCTTACAACTGTGCTGCAGCAGGTTGGTCCCAACTACCTGCGCATAGACCACATTCAATGTGTGGGTGGATGGATTGGCAGGGAAACTTCAAAGGACAAACTTCACGCGCTAATTAGGAATTTGAAACCGTTTTTGAACTTTCCTGACTGGATTTTTCGTGACCTCTACTTGAAGTGTCCCGAAAAGGATGTAGCTGAATTGCTGTTGGCGTTTGCGGAAATCAATATTTGTTCGTTCTATTCGTCTCGCAACACACCCAGCGTCATGGAATTTGCAAAGAAATTGATACGTGAGGACACCTTGCTGAAAGAAATTACATTGCACGGCGCCCAAGACTTGCTAGCTGATGAAATTGCGGATTATCAAGCTACGGGGAGGGTTGTTCACGTTGAAACAGAATATTTCCGCAGTCATAAAACGTCTTTACAGTTCGTCCGTTAAAGGATTTTGATTGTTTTATTACGGTAATAAATTTAGTTATTTGAACATTTCGGCTGAACCAGCGACTCGGGCTTTACGGCATTTCTGATATAAGAATGAGATGACAAATTTGCAACGGCAGTTTACGTCACACTAGTTGACTTAACGCACAAGAAACATGTACTTGCCTGGGGTCTGACCAGGTCGGCAGGTCGGCCTCCCTGCTGCCGACATCTTCCCGTGGCAGCGAGAATAAACTGTTATTAACGTCAGATCGCCTCGTCTCGCAGGAACACCAGAGCAGACCTGGACGACAGCCCCGTACCGTGGACTTCTACGGTGCTACAACTTTTGCTAGAAAATTGCTAGAAAATTATAAAGAACTGAAACGGATAGGACAAGCAACAGGGACCACACAACGACAATCCTGGTCACCCGACAAACAGTACGGTAGACCCGTTCACGCAAACTGAGTACTCGCACATTGCTTATCGCATTGTTAATCGCATCGCAAAAATTGCATCTTCCTATGTCTATTCACATCGGATCTAGCCGACAATGCTCCTCAACTCTCTCGATTTCACGATCCCTCAGCACGAGATTGTGCACGATGTCGTCGAGTCTAATGTTGAGCTTTTCTCGATATATTGCTCTGTTACCCCCAGAGGCCTGTAATCTTGCGCTTTCAGATCAATTTTCAAAAAACGACTCGACGCAAAAATGAAAACCAACCATCAAGACGCCAATATCCCTCGCAAGAAACGACGCCGACTGGAATTGGACGACAATCTCCCAGTTTGTAGCAAACAACTCTCAGAGAACCTTAAATTCCGTAAGATCTAATCAAATTACTTGCTGTAGCACACTGTTCTCATTCTTTATAGGACCAACCAAGAGCGTTCCCGACCTCCACAACGCTTTTGCTCATCTTCCAAACGAGCTCATCCACGACATCATCAAATCTGCTCGGTATCTATTCAAATATGTGCGGAATATCCGAAAGCTCGCTCAAATTAACGGCCGCTGGGCGGAATTTGCGCGTCTGACGACGACAGATTTGAAGAAACGCAATGCAAGCGTCAATTGGAAGAGCAATTTCGATGCACTACAATCTACAGCTCCACAGCTCCTGGAATCCATAAATTTTAGCTTTGTTCCGGACGAATTTTGCGGCATTCTCGACTTGTTCGGTGAACGATTTTCAAGTGTAATCTGGTTTGACTTCGGGAAGCGTTCAGCGCTGGCTGTAGATCAAATGATGCAATTTTTCAAGCGTCAGTTAAAGTCAAAGTACCTCCGAACGCTGCAAATTTGTACCGAAGATACCAGAGAGCTGAACGAACTCGTCGTCGAATTTGTGAAAAGACCGCAATTTGAGAGACTTTTCCTCGAAAACTTCTCATTCGAAGTGTTTTGCGCGGCGCACAAGGCATGGGAAACGACTGTTCAATTCCAAGTTGACCACAAACGGATCAGCGCAGACAGTTCTGAAGAGACGTTGAAGAAAATCGAGAAATACTTGGAGATTAGCTTGCCCAACAACGTACACAAAACCACGTGTTCTGCCAATCATCCTGTTCATAAGACGGCGACGATGAAGATGGAAGTGGCGAGGGACGACGGAGCGATTGTGGTGATTTTGGAATTTGAAAACTTACGGGTTGCAGCAGAGGAAGATGGAGCAGAGGCCAGTTGAACTCATTTTCTGTGGCTCTAAATGGGCGTTTGTTTGTTCGATTTGATTTCAATTGGAATGAAAAGTTAAGCTTTATCAAAACAACGTTGGCAACTTTCACGTATAATGTCTGTAAATGAGTTCTTGCACCTCTAACTTTCATGTCTGTTTTGTTAGCCTTTAATTCGGTTAGTTAATTTTCTTGACAAAAAACCTATACAGCGTCTATACAGGATCTACAAGAATCTATACAGCGTGTTGTAGAGTCCATTTCTCATCCTTACAGTGCAACACACAAACCAGATGCTTGTAGTGTTGCCGAGATTTCAATGCCGAAGAGCGTTGTTGTTACTATGGAACCGTGGGCACTCTTTGTTCCGCGACTCTACGTGACTTTTGAGCGGAAATGCACACAGAGTGCAAATCTGCGAATCAACACACGCGCAGAGCCTCGGCAATCGCATTCCAACCAGAGCTGTTAACGGTCGTACATTCTCTGTTGTTTCAGGACCCAAACAATTGGGAGACGAAGGGGAAGAAGATAATTTCATTCTGGCTTGTTCGCTCTATTCATATCTGTGTGCTCTGAGGATAAACAACCAATCAAGATGCAGTCAGAGTCAGTTTATTTCAACCTCAAATTTATACTACTACCACTACGGTAGTATTCTTGCCCGTATCCTTGCTAATGACATCCATAATCGGCAAGTAGACATCTTTGGCCGCGCGAAGACCCCAAATGAAATCGAAATGGTTGAAATCGTTCAAAAAATTGTTCTCTTTGACGAAATTGGGATTGAGATTCGGGATGAGGAACTCGTTGATGTCCTTCTTCGTTGCGAGCCAATCTGCGTCACTCCAGTAGAGGTACATTGGCGTCCGGATGGTTGTGAGGTCGTATTCCGGTGGAGAAGACTACAATAAAACTCATTTTTCATTTGCACAAGATTCTAGCCCAAAACCTGGCCATAGTGCTCCTGATTCTTTCTCGAACTACGGTAGTCGTACATCTCGAGCTTTCCCGATCGTCTCATCTGCGCCCAGTGGAGAATGTTGTTCGTAGAGGTGCCAGCGGGATAGCCACCGACATAGACGTCCGTTCTGGACGCGTTCCATTGGTTACTTTCGGGTCCGCCCATCAAAAAGATGACTTCGTCGCAGAGTTTGCTTGCGATTGTGCCGCACACCCAGTCGCCCACAATCTTCAAGATCCAGCGCGGAGGATCGAATTCTCCGTTTCCCAGGAAATCCGAGATTTCGATATCAACGTAGAGGTAATTGGCAAAATAATCGAAGAGACCTTTGATGTACTTGACAGTTCCGATAGGCGCAAGAGCGAAGAATTTTCGAATCTGGAAACGCTCAATTCAAAGCTGCACCACGTCAGATGCTCAGTGAGTACCTTCTGAGCAAATACCGGATCGTTGGAGAGCTTCGTGAACATGGTCAGCGTTCCTTGCGAGTGACCGATGTAGTACAGATCCTTCTGGCCGGTCGCATTCAGCGCTCTGTCGATCATAGCGTCCAGATCGTACTTTGACATCTCATCCCATCTACAAAGATACCGTAATCGATCGCAATCGCAAACAGAAAAACCCACGAAAATTGCCAAAATTCCTTCTGTTTGGGGTCGAATGTAGTGTGGCTTTTGGAGTATCGATTTCCGCGCATGTTGCCAAGCCAAACATCGTAGCCAGCGTCGGCGAAGATGAAAGCGGCCGATTCGTTGGGCAGGTTCGCGACCCAGTAACTGCTGTCACATTCAAGGCCGTGCTGCATGAACACCACGGGCTTCGGTTCGTCGCCGATTGGTCCTGGATCATATACAGCGACGGTCAAATTCAAGTGTTTTACCGTTTTTGCCAAAAGGAATTCGATGGAGCTGAAGCACATATCCGTCGCTAGTTGTGGTCCGATGGGTCTCGGCTGGATAGCCCCATCTGCTGATAATTTCAAGCTACAATTGGTGAATTTAAGTAGAGTTACGAGTTACGGCGAGCGAAACCCACAGTGGTCATGTCAGCTTCGGGATTGTGGCTGCGAACGACGGTGGCCGCTAGACAAATGAAGAGAGGAAGAGCTCGCATGGTTGGCGCGAACAGTTGAGTGGAGAGAACGCGATTGACAGCGTTAATATAATGGTATAATTTTATCACAGCACTGGTTTATGGTCAGTGGGCGTCGTGTCACTGAAAATGGCGACCGAGCGTTAGTCACATTGCAACAATGTGGTGGAAGGAATTTTTAAGCGCGTGAGGGAAAACGTCATTTTTGTTCTCGTCATTTAGTGGAACACGATCACAAGGCAACGATTTTGTTCAAAGTCCGTTTATGACAAGAATTTTGGTGATTTTTCGCGAAAAAGGGAAAACTATTTATGTTTATGAACAAAACAGTAGGTGTGGAAATAATTATTTAAAGGGACACCGTCATGAATGTTGTCCGGTCAAAAAGACATTTTGCAAAAAAAACTGGAATTTTTGGTGAAGTCGAGTAAGAGATGAATTTCGTCGGCTTTGCGGGCAACGAGAACGGTCTCTGCACGCCCAAATGCGCCAACGGCGGCGCCGTGGCAGCCCGAGGGAGTCAAGCTGCCACAACGACTACAACCAGACAATGGCGAGCAACACGAATCTCCTGGTGCTGCAAGGGTGGAAGTCGCTCAGCTACACCGATTTCCAGATCGCGTGTTGTGTGATTGTAAACTAAACAGTTCTTATGCATATTAAGCATGCGTTTTGTGTGGAAACAAGATTGATCTCAAAGAGCACAAAGTGATGCCAAAGACGATTACGTTCCATCATCACTATAATTAAGCTGAGCTTAGCTGAGCAAGGTAACCGTTTGCGCGGTAAGAGATTGCGTGGTAAGAGATTGCGCGGAAACGTTGTGTCACGCATTCGCTATTCGTTTCCGTTGTTTTCTAACCAAATTATTAATTATTAAAAATTATTAGCTCATTACGATTTTAGTAATTTTTTTGGGGACATTCTGGACATTTCTTCCGGACACGCTGACCATACCGTAATCGCCTTATGCTTAGCCTCTCTGCCTTAGTCGTTTAACCTCGTGATTCGCTTAGCACGCTTCTCTGGAGATATTCCAATGTCCACCTCACATACTTTCCGGCATGCGTTGCGGTCGTAACTGCGATCTGGTCGCGATGTCCCGGCTACGGGCCGCCAGGCGGAATTATCTGCGCTCTGCTGACTCAATCCCGGGCTGATAAAGTTTGATTAACGATAATTGGAGCGTTTTCTCACCTCGATTCGATGCGCGCACGCGATGTGTGATGTTTTCATTGCTTTCACTCCATAAACGAATCATCACACCCGATAATCGCATCAATCGACCGGATTCTACTCTCACCATGGACTGGGTGCCGTTCCTCTTCATCGATTCCGTCTGCCATCAACTGCGATTTGCGGCTTTCAAATCAGTCAGTCAGCTCGCTAGAAGCTGGTCAGAAGTCGTTCAAGTGGAAACAAGTAATTTTCCGTTGTTCAGCACGCCGAATAAGATAGGATTACTGGTTTTTGTTAATACTTGTGACCTAAACTATGAAAATTTCGTTTAAACCACGTCAATGTAATGTTGTAGTTAGTAGGATTGGAATCTCAGCTTTGAGTTGCTGATGAGCGTGTATTAGAAGCGGTCACTTCAAAGCGCAGCGATGCGCAACACAATAGAGCTGCTCTCTCGCATTGCTTCCTACCTCATAAATGCTTCATTTCACCGTTGATCGCATCATTCAACTGTGAGTCTCCCTCCACCATGAACTGGGTGCCGTTTCACTTCATCGACAATGTCTGCCACCAGCTGAGCAAACCAACGTTCAATCCAGTCAGTCAGCTCTCCGGTAGCTGGTCGTCTTTTGGCTTGGAACACGGCGATAAACGACGTGAATTTGGCTTTCGATGCAGTATCCGTGAGCAATCAGGAAGTGTCCAATCAGGAAGTGAGCTCCAATTAGGATGTGAGCTACAGTCTTCGGTATCCAATCAGGAAGTGAGCTACAGCCTTCGGGAAACCAAATGGTTTTCTCGCCAAATGACGATCGAGGATCTAAATCCGGAATTCGATCGAATTACAACTCTATTATGTGACTCTAAATATTCAACCGATACCCACGTTTCTAGACTTGAGTTTGAATGCGACATTCTTCCCACAGTTGCTTCTCTCGTAACAAACTGCTGCTGGTGGTCCCTCGAACCGCAGCGCAGCGCCCAAAATCGATTCTTCTTTAACGCGTTCAAAAACAGCCCCGGATTCAACAGCATCACCGTCCGAGAACAAGGCCAAGAATCGCGAGACTTTGTCGCGCGTCAAGTGAAGCTCGGCTACGTCCAGAGCCTCACACTGTACGGTATTGACAAGTGGCCGGTAGCAGAGAAAATTGCCGAAACGCTCAAGATATTCGTAAGTTCCGCGAGATTCCAATATTTGAACTCTCGTAACTCCCGAATGGACAACTACGAATTGCTTGAATTGTTCCTGGAACGCGCTCTGGCAAGCGAATTAAAGCCGGGAGCTTGCATTGTTACCAGAAACACTAATGCGAACCGACTCCTCGATCTGCATCCAAAATGTCGTGACAATTCAAAAAAGGACGAGTGGCGGATTCCCGATTCAAATCTCCGAGTTACGTTGCGGCATTTTACCGGTAATTCCCATGCCTGGATAACCATGGAAGTAGAGTATAGTGATAACAATGGATGTAGAATATAGTGGGTGCCTTTGAACATTTGACACGAACTTTGAAAAAGCAATAAATCTGCAGCTGTGTGAACAATCGTTTAATTTTGTTTAATTTAAGTTTAATGAGTTCTGGAGTTTCCGGAAACAAAGAAACTTGCCAAAATGCTAAAGATTTTCTTGAGTTCATCGATATTCTACCAGTTGTACTCGTGACCTCCGAATAGACAACTACGAACTGTTCGAGTTCTTACTGGAACGCGCTCTGGCAAGCGAATTGAAGCCGGGAGCTTGCACTGTTACTCCTGCCCAAATTTTTGACAAAAGCCGATTCCTCTATCTGCATCGAGAATTTCGTGACAATTCACAGAAGGAAGGACACGTGGCTGATTCCCGGTTCAAAAAACCGAATTGCTCTGCATCATGGTTCCGTCATGTCATGGCTGGAAGTCGTGGCTGGATAACCACGCAAGTTGAGTAGAATGTGCGCATTTGAGATAAAACCTTGAAGAACCAATAAAGAGCTCTCTGCAGCTGTTTGAACAATTCGTTTCATTCCCCAATTGGAACTTTAGGCGCAAAAATCAAATTTTCAATGTGACTGATCGAGAATAGAATCACAAGTAACGGCACATAGCACATTGTTTTCTTTTTCGCAGTTTCTAGCGTTGTGGGATAGAACAATCGCACATTGCATCATCGTGAGCGTCGCTTTTCATTGAAAACGACTATAAATGCGGGTGAAATTCAGTTTTTCGTCAAATTCTGTGGTTGTGATGGACTCGATTGCCTTTGCGTTCTGCGACGCCGTCGTCGAGACGATCAAAGATCTCCCGAAATTCAAGGTTCCCTTCCGCAATGCTAAATGGAAGGAAGCGCTCCAGGATCACTCTGCCAATCGCAAATGCTTTTTGCTGTGTGTTGGCTACTGTGAACGCAAAAGGTCTTATTGCTTATATAACAGCGAGTTTGGTGCAAAAACTCCTCTTACAACTCTAGTGCAGCAGGTTGGAGCCAAATACTTGCGCATAGACGACATTCAATGTGTGGGTGGATGGATTGGCATCAAAACTTCAAATACCGAACTTCACGCGCTAATTAAGAAATTGAAACCGTTTCTGAACTTTCCTGACTGGGTTTTTCGTGACCTCGATTTGCAGTTTCCCAAAAGAGATGTAGCTGAACTGCTGTTGGCGATTGCGGAAATCAACATTTGTTCGTTCTATTCGTCTCTCAACACACCCAGCGTCATGGAATTTGCAAAGAAATTAATGCAGCAGGACACGTTGATAAAGAAAATTACACTACTGGGCGAACGAGACGTGCTAGCGGATAAAATTGCGGATTATCGAGCGACGGGGCGGGTTGTTCACGTTGAAACAGAATGTTGCTGTCTCCCAGTTTATAAAACGTCTTTACAGTTCGTCCGTTAAAGGATTTTGATTGTTTTATTACGGTAATAAATATTAACGTACGGGGGTTTGTGGGTAAAACAACAAAAACAAAAGGACTTAAACTAATTAACTCTGCGATCTCTTTTCTTACTTGATCATCACTCTCGGTCTCGCAACTCGAAGATCTGCTACTGTCAAACCAACCAATTAAATTCTGGATCAGTCTCGGAGTTCGTTGATGCTGCTTGAGGAATAGTACACGGAAATGACAAGTGGCCGGCAGCAGAGCAACTTGCCGAAACGCTCAAGATATTCGTGAGTTCCACGAGATTTGCGCTGCATCATGGTTCCGTCATGTCATGGCTGGAAGTCGTGGCTGGATAACCACGCAAGTTGAGTAGAATGTGCGCATTTGACCTAAACCTTGAAGAACCAATAAAGAGCTCTCGGCAGTGTGAACAATTCGTTTTCTTCCCTAATTGGAACTTTAGGCGCAAAAATCAAATTTTCAATGTGACTAATCGCTGTTTACGCATGAGCTGAGGATACATAGAATCACAAGTAACGGATGTGATTCGCTCGTATTTCAAACTTAAATCACCAACCACCGCATGAGGAGAACTGTTCCACTACCATTCCGAAATTGATTGCTGACTTGCACGCTAACTATGTTCTTGTGCTTGCGCTAGGCTTGTTACAAACTAGGCCGAGCATACCGTAACTGCCTTAAGTTTTGACTGACTGCCTCACATTGGTTTAGTTGGCCATTGCGTGACTCATTGCAATATAAATAGAGAAACAACACATCAATTACATTATTTTGTTTTATTATTTCAAAATTCAACAACAAGGACACATGGAACAAACAATTCAATCTTATGAAATAAATCAAATGAACAATAGCGCTAGTGACAGTTAGGTCAGAAGACATGCCAACAACTTTCGAAGCAACGACGGCTTTCGAACCGGCTGCCGAACTGGAGAGAATGGGAGAACAGGAATTCTAGCGGCCGGGATTTCTTCAACGAGAAGACTCGTTGTTGTCGCCATCAAAATTCTGCGCTTTGTGTTCGGAATCCGCCAAGCGATCTCTTTCGTATTTTGACGGTATTGCGGGTAGAGGTCGGCGAGTTCTCTCTGCCTGAAAGTTACGTTTCCCGACCAAATAAACGCACCGCGCTTCAGCTCGTTAGCGAGTGCGCGTCGCAGGAACAACGCAAACAGTTCAAAGTCGTTCGGTAAGGCGACAGGAGTTTGAAGCATGTAGAACCTAGGTGAATTTATAAATTTGCTCAACGTTTGAGCGAGTTTGCGAGGCTCTGACCACGTAATCGCAGGCCGATTGCGGAGATAGATGTCCTGGACGTTGCCGAGCTCCACTTGTCGCGTAACAAAATCAAGCACGTCATCGCCTTGGTCTTGGATGTATATTTGGCTAAATCCAAGGCAACTGCTGAACGCCCTGAAGAAAAATTGGTCGTCTTGATCGCTGTACCAACGGAGTGGGTTCGGATTACGGTACCAGCGACAGTTTGCGGCCAGAGCGACAAAAATCGGAAGGAAATCGCGTTTAAATGTGTCGATTGAAGTGCCGCAAGCCGGAAAAGAGACTGATTCGCGCGTAATAGACTTGATTCTATCGTAATCCGAGTCGATATCTTCAAACAGCACCGACGTCCAGTTTTTCATTTCTCGAATGCCGTAGCTGACTTGTCGACTATTCAGGTGACAAGTCAACTTTAATTCGCGCCGTTTCTCGCTGTGTTCAGCGCCAAATTGCGACCAGCCACTGGTCAACCGACGAACATGATCGATTGAGTCGAGTGCCAGTTGATGGCAGACCGCATCGATGAAGAACAGAGGGACCCAGTCCATGATGGGAGGAGAATCTGATTGAATGGCGATTTCCTTGCGTTTATAGGAGGAACGCAATGCGATCATACATTGCTTGCGCGCATCGGATTGCGATGAGAAAAGGTTCTCACTATCAATGAATAAAAGTAACTGTATCGGTCTAATTTTGGCGGTGTTTTTCAGAAATTTTTAGGATGGATCGAGCTTCTTCACATCAGAAAGGTTACTTTGAATGCTTTGAATGAAATTGACAATTTCTCGAACGAATGTAGGAGTACGGTAATGCTATTTTTGGCGAAGAGGGTAGGCAATCAACTCTCTATCTTGGTTAGCGCTATTTTAGGCCTGTGCGAAGGAATGGGCGAGCTGGGCGGAAACGTGATCACTTCAATGAACAGCTGTTTCTTTGCTAATCTGGTGCTGTTTCTCGCTGAGTTCTTGTTTCCCAGGCCTTCTAGCACACTACCAAAATCACATCGCATTAGAAAATCCATTCAGATGGACTTATTAGTCACTTCGACGGTCGGTCAGTCTTCTCTTCAGTCCAAATCTATAGAACTCAAGTTGTCTGTCGCCAATCAGCTCCAATTTGCACACAGACATGCATTCAAGCATTACAAACGTCACTGTGGGCTCGGTTTTAATCTAAATCATCATGAAAGCGCCGAACGCAAACCCCGAAGTGGCGATTCACGTTGAAAACGCCCGGCGCTGACCGAACTTTCGGACGGCGGTGCGAACTTTACAAAGTACAGTTCAGTTTGATGTCGACAATATACCCTTATTCCACTCGCTCTGTGATGTACCACACGCTACGTTTCCTATTCCGTAGAGGCGGAAGTGTCGTGGATTACATGACTTTACTAGTGATACGTCGAAGAGAGGCATGGTCCTACAACGGTCTACCTTATCTTTGGCCTAATCACTACGATAGTTCGCCTGGGAGATAAGGGTTTTCTTTATTCTGTTCTTGTTGTTGCGTTGCGCCGAGCAATCTGGTTTATGATAAAAACTCGTGTTGGAATAATCTTGTGTTTCTTGAATCTCATCAGGTATTGGCGAGCAAAGTAGCCCACCGAGAGCTATTGATCTCGTATAGATGTGTGAAAGCAGTGAACTTCAAACACTGCTCTTCAGTTTGTAATGCTGCTTTACATTGCCTAAAGTACATAAATGTCGTCATTTCAGAGGAAAGTCGTTCACTTTCGTCTACAATGAAACGCAGCAACCGAAGCGCGGAAGAAGTCCCGCGCAAGACGCCTCGCGTCGCAAAGTCAATTCGGAGCGAGCAGATCTATGACCTCGCGGACCACTACAGAAAGAGTCTGAAGAATCAGAAAGAGACGAGCGAACGTGCCGTGCTGAAACAAACCGTCAAGTTCCTGTGCACCCATCCAGATTATCCGAAACACTGGGATCTCAGTTTGGACAACGATTTCGCCTGGCTCCCGAACGAGATCATCAACGACGTTGTAGCCTTTGGACAAGACGTTGATGATGATGATGATGATGATGATGATGAACTAGAAGTCTACGAAGAACTCGCCAAAATCAAAGGATCGTGGGCGAAATTTGCAAAGCTTCAAATCGTCGATTACCCTTTGCGCTACACCTACATCGATGCTGAGAGTGAAGATCAGTTTGAGGAGCTTAAAACCAAGGCGCCTCAATTTTATTGGGAAATCGAGTTTGATAAGATTCGTGGATACATTGATTTCTGTATCCTCGAGTTGGTAGGAACCCGATTTTCAAGCGTCACATGGGATGACGAAACTCCACCGGACGAATTGGAATTTCTTCAAGTGATGAACTTCCTCAAGCGCCAGTTGAAATCGAAATATCTGCGAGAACTGAAGCTAAAAGCGGAATTCGAAACTAAAGAGCTGAACCAACTCTTTGTGGACTTTGTGAAGAGACCGCATTGCGAACATTCGCCTAGATAAATCGTTGTCGCGTGGTGCGGATCTTCCACTTGAAGTCTTCGTGGAAGCTCGCAAGGCGTGGGAAGCGACGCAGCACTTTGAAGTCCCTTACAAAATCGTCCGCTCCTTGATTCCTGAACAATCTGTGGAGAAACTGCAAAACGATCTGAAGGTTAAAATTGAATGCATCGATTTCGATATGGCAAATGGACGCCTCTTGAGTGAATCATCCCGTTCATAGCAGCGCGAAAATGAAGATTTCAATTTATCCTCATGATTTTGCTATCGACTGCCTGGATGTCGAGATGCAGTTTATCGATCTTCAATCTGATAGTGAGTAATTTAAGTCAATCTTGGTTAAACTCACTTTTGCGTAAATAAACCAGTTTGTTGTCTTTTTACTTGTCTGCTTCTCTGTTTCCATCGACCGCTCGCGGTGATTCACGCGTTTAGGAAATCGTTTGCACTCATTGATTAGAGGGCTTGTTTGGGTATACGGTAGTAAAAGTGAGCTTTTCTAGATCCAGGCTTGACGCTGTGCTGACGAAGAGACATGGACTAACAGATGGGCTTGTAAGCGATAATCTGTCTGTCCGTGACGTTTAATGTCCTGGCACGAAAACCCTTAATGCTAACGTTATTGATCCCTGCAACTCAGCTACGTAGCTGAGTTCTCATTCCTTTCAAATTCACTTCTGTCGCGCTATGCGCTGCTACTGCAACTCAGCTACGTAGCTGAGTTTGCTCCTTCCTCATGCACAGCTGGAGCTCGCTGCACCTGCAACCCCGCTACGTAGCTGAGTTCTCAACTTGCGTTCTTCTTCGCCTACCTTCTCTCTCTCTCTCTATGCACTGCTACTGCAACTCCGCTACGTAGCTGAGTTTGATTTACTCTTCCTCATTCTTTTCTGCCGCTCTGCTCCAGGATATCCGTTCATGGGATCCTCAGTTCTCAACTTGTGCCCTTCCTTACCAGTCATCTCTGCAGCTAGCAACTCAGCTACGTAGCTGAGTTTGTTTGTCCGTCTCTCTGCGTTCATCTATTTCTTGCCGCCTTTTAAATTAACTGTGCAGCTCAGTTCTCTACTTGCGCCTTGCGGAAACTCTCCAGAGATGGACAGTTCTCAGCTTGCAACTCAGCTACGTAGCTGAGTTTGTTTGCGAGCCTTATTACACTTTATGGAAGGTTCTGGAATTTAGGATCAGAAAATCCGTTCGGGACCGCAGCTGTTGAAAACTGGCCAACTAGCCAATTTCTCTTCTTGATCTCAACGCGAAATCCCGGAATGATCAAGATGGTCCCTTAGAACGACTGCGGTGGTGTCTTAGGTAATCTTAAAAGACTCCAGGTGGGAAGTTTAAAATTACTCTTTTTGGTCCCACCAACTAATTCCTGATTGATCAAGTTGATGATCAAGTAGAACCACTCCGCCTTAGAACCTCTGGCTTGGTTCCTTAATCAATCCTAAGAGACTCTTGATGGGAAATCTAAAATCCTCTTCTTGGTCTCGACGCAAAACCCCTGATTGATCAAGTTGGTGCCTTGGAATTGCCGCTTTGGTTCCTTAACTAATCTTAAAATTCTTCAAGTGCGAAACTCCATTTTGGTGCTCCAAACGTTTCCCAACCAGTAAACTTCAAAGTTTCGTCTTTGTTGGAAAAGAAGCTTTCATTCTCCGACCGTTGGCTTTCCAAACTATCTTTCTTGGTCAGGTATTGATCCTTCAGTTTCAGTAAACCTCAGAAGTTCGTTCTTGGTTAGGTATTGATCCTGACTTTATTAATAAAAAATTTCTTGGTTTGGTTTGAAATTTCTTCATTCTCCAATGGTTTCAAATCCTGAAAAGAAGCTTTTTACGCTTTTGATTTTGATTTGATTACAGTTAGGTCAGAAGACATGCCAACAACTTTCGAAGCAACGACGGCTTTCGAACCGGCTCTAGAGCTGGAGAGACTGGGAGAACATGAATTCTAGCGACTGGGATTTCTTCAACGAGAAGACTCGTTGTTGTCGCCATCAAAATTCTGCGCTTTGTTTTCGGAATCCGCCAAGCGATCTCTTTCGTATTTTGACGGAATCGCGGGTAGAGGTCGGCGAGTTCTCTCTGCCTGAAAGTTACGTTTCCCGACCAGATAAACGCGCCGCGCTTCAGCTCGTTAGCGAGTGCGCGTCGCAGGAACAACGCAAACAGTTCAAAGTCGTTCGGTAGGGCGACAGGAGTTTGAAGCATGTAGAACCTAGGTGAATTTATAAATTTGCTCAACGTTTGCGCGAGTTTGCGAGGCTCTGACCACGTAATCGCAGGCCGATTGCGGAGATAGATGTCCTGGACGTTGCCGAGCTCCACTTGTCGCGTAACAAAATCAAGCACGTCATCGCCTTGGTTTTGGATGTATATTTGGCTAAATCCAACGCAATTTCTGAACGCCCTGAAGAAAAATT
>MQUG01003251.1:0-70066 GCA_007213375.1 Steinernema feltiae
ATTTCTCTTCTTGATCTCAACGCGAAATCCCGGAATGATCAAGATGGTCCCTATAGAACGACTGCGGTGGTGTCTTAGGTAATCTTAAAAGACTCCAGGTGGGAAGTTTAAAATATTCTCTTTTTGGTCCCACCAACTAATTCCTGATTGATCAAGTTGATGATCAAGTAGAACCACTCCGCCTTAGAACCTCTGGCTTGGTTCCTTAATCAATCCTAAGAGACTCTTGATGGGAAATCTAAAATCCTCTTCTTGGTCTCGACGCAAAACCCCTGATTGATCAAGTTGGTGCCTTGGAATTGCCGCTTTGGTTCCTTAACTAATCTTAAAATTCTTCAAGTGCGAAACTCCATTTTGGTGCTCCAAACGTTTCCCAACCAGTAAACTTCAAAGTTTCGTCTTTGTTGGAAAAGAAGCTTTCATTCTCCGACCGTTGGCTTTCCAAACTATCTTTCTTGGTCAGGTATTGATCCTTCAGTTTCAGTAAACCTCAGAAGTTCGTTCTTGGTTAGGTATTGATCCTGACTTTATTAATAAAAAATTTCTTGTTTGGTTTGAAATTTCTTCATTCTCCAATGGTTTCAAATCCTGAAAAGAAGCTTTTTACGCTTTTGATTTTGATTTGATTACAGTTAGGTCAGAAGACATGCCAACAACTTTCGAAGCAACGACGGCTTTCGAACCGGCTCTAGAGCTGGAGAGACTGGGAGAACATGAATTCTAGCGACTGGGATTTCTTCAACGAGAAGACTCGTTGTTGTCGCCATCAAAATTCTGCGCTTTGTGTTCGGAATCCGCCAAGCGATCTCTTTCGTATTTTGACGGTATCGCGGGTAGAGGTCGGCGAGTTCTCTCTGCCTGAAAGTTACGTTTCCCGACCAAATAAACGCGCCGCGCTTCAGCTCGTTAGCGAGTGCGCGTCGCAGGAACAACGCAAACAGTTCAAAGTCGTTCGGTAGGCGACAGGAGTTTGAAGCATGTAGAACCTAGGTGAATTTATAAATTTGCTCAACGTTTGCGCGAGTTTGCGAGGCTCTGACCACGTAATCGCAGGCCGATTGCGGAGATAGATGTCCTGGACGTTGCCGAGCTCCACTTGTCGCGTAACAAAATCAAGCACGTCATCGCCTTGGTTTTGGATGTATATTTGGCTAAATCCAACGCAATTTCTGAACGCCCTGAAGAAAAATTGGTCGTCTTGATCGCTGTACCAACGGAGTGGGTTCGGATTACGGTACCAGCGACAGTTTGCGACCAGAGCGGCAAAAATCGGAAGGAAATCGCGTTTAAATGTGTCGATTGAAGTGCTGCAAGCCGGAGAAGAGATTGATTCGCGCGTAATAGACTTGATTCTATCGTAATCCGAGTCGATATCTTCAAACAGCACCGACGTCCAGTTTTTCATTTCTCGAATGCCGTAGCTGACTTGTCGACTATTCAGGTGACAAGTCAACTTTAATTCGCGCCGTTTCTCGCTGTGTTCAGCGCCAAATTGCGACCAGCCACTGGTCAACCGACGAACATGATCGATTGAGTCGAGTGCCAGTTGATGGCAGACCGCATCGATGAAGAACAGAGGCACCCAGTCCATGATGGGAGGAGAATCTGATTGAATGGCGATTTCCTTGCGTTTATAGGAGGAACGCAATGCGATCATACATTGCTTGCGCGCATCGGATTGCGATGAGAAAAGGCTCTCACTATCAATGAATAAAAGTAACTGTATCGGTCTAATTTTGGCGGTGTTTTTCAGAAATTTTTAGGATGGATCGAGCTTCTTCACATCAGAAAGGTTACTTTGAATGCTTTGAATGAAATTGACAATTTCTCGAACGAATGTAGGAGTACGGTAATGCTATTTTTGGCGAAGAGGGTAGGCAATCAACTCTCTATCTTGGTTAGCGCTATTTTAGGCCTGTGCGAAGGAATGGGCGACCTGGGCGGAAACGTGATCACTTCAATGAACACCTACAGAATGGTTGGTGACCTGTTTTTGCTGTTTTCCAGATGTTTCTTCGCTAATCTGGTGCTGTTTCTTGCTGCGTTCTTGTTTCCCAGGCCTTATAGCACACTACCCGTGACACGACTTTACCGCGAACGACTTTACCGCGAAAGACGTTACCGCGAACGAATTTTTTAACTTCAAAATTGTTTTTGCATTTGACTTAAGTTTTATGACAGAGCTTACGTCCTCTGCGCCTTGAGCAAGTTATAGGCGTTACCGGAGGTAATTTAGGGCGAGGACTTGTTATTCTTACGTCGTGTTGTTGGTAAACAGGCTTTGAACTCAGTTTTTAGGTTTCGTCTTGAGCTAACCATGCTGTAACTGCCTTAGGCTTAGGCCTAGGAGCTGCCGCAGGGTTTACCTAGTGAATTTTGCGCGAGCGGAGCGAGCACAAAATTCTCGAGGTTTACTGGAGGCTTCGTCCTAGACTTTGGCTTGTTCCACTTCGACATCTGCTTTGGCCTTGTTGTTCGGTCAAATGGTCTCTGAGTGCAAATATTACAAGCAACGAACAATATTATGGAGAGAAGAAGACTTCGGTCGCGACTCTTTTGCGTAAAGTCTTTTGCGCTAAAGTCGTCGCGCTAAAGTCTTCGCGATAAAGACTTTCACGCTAATGTCATGTCGTCCACACTACCAAAATCACATCGCATTAGAAAATCCATTCAGATGGACTTATTAGTCACTTCGACGGTCGGTCAGTCTTCTCTTCAGTCCAAATCTATGGAACTCAAGTTGTCTGTCGCCACTCGGCTCCAATTTGCACACTAACATGCATTCAAGCATTACAAACGTCACTGTTGGCTCGGTTTTCAAATTAATTCATTATGAAAGATTTGCGCGCCGAACGCAAACCCAGAAGTGGCGATTCACGTTGAAAACGCCCCGCGCTGACCGAACTTTCAGACGGCGGTGCGACCTTTACAAAGTACAGTTCAGTTTGATGTCGACAATATACCCTTATTCCACTCGCTCTGTGATGTACCACACGCTACGTTTCCTATTCCGTAGAGGCGGAAGTGTCGTGGATTACATGACTTTACTAGTGATACGTCGAAGAGAGGCATGGTCCTACAACGGTCTACCTTATCTTTGGCCTAATCACTACGATAGTTCGCCTGGGAGATAAGGGTTTTCTTTATTCTGTTCTTGTTGTTGCGTTGCGCCGAGCAATCTGGTTTATGATAAAAACTCGTGTTGGAATAATCTTGTGTTTCTTGAATCTCATCAGGTATTGGCGAGCAAAGTAGCCCTGTTGGTTCTGTTGGGGGAAACCTTACAAACATAAGCCAAACAGTCGATTACTTGATAAGAGCGCAGTCCCCGGCCGTGGACGCTTGTCGCCCAACGAATTCTTCTCGCAGCAGCTCCCGCACCTGAACAGCAGCAAGTGGCCGTGAGTTTCTTCATTGCCGAGCAATCAGCTTTCCGACCCGGCGAGAACGTTGTCGTCTTGGACCCATCAATAAAGGTCAGTTCTAGTGATTCTTCAATTTATTAACACTCCACTTTATTAACACAAATCACTCAATAAGCACGCAGTCGCCTGCAGTTGGACGCTTGTTGTTCAGGGCATTCTTATCGCAGCAGCTGCCGCAGGAAAAAAAACAGCGAATGGATCGTTGGTTTCTCCATCGCGGAGCAATCCGCCTTCGTGAAGCATTTCTTCGCTTCCACTAAAACAATTCCGTTATTGAGAGAAAATGAGAAAGTTGTCATACTGGCCCATTGAAAGCGGCTGGTGTCACAGCGGCCATTGACACACGAGGCGGGCATGTTCCGGCAGTCTTCGGAGTTGCTGCACGGCAGGCCGTGGAAATCGTTGCTCGAGCGAAGCCAAACAGTGAAACGTCAATATAACATCGCCATGAGCCATTTTGGTCTTCAATGGTTCTCGAAATAAATGACGCGTCGCAATCGTGGAACAGTCGTGGATTCGTTTTGATTGTTTTGACTAAAACAATTCCGCCATAGTGAGAACATCAATGAATGCTGTCTTACTGGGCATCGTTCCTTCATGCACCGATTTGGTCTTGAGAAGCTCTCTAGAGAGTGAGTTCTAGTAGAGATGTGGGGATAACAGAGGGTAACTAAATAATAGCACAAAATTAAGAAAAGCAAATCAAATTGGAGACTTGCTTTTGAAGGTGGCCGCGCTTGGTGGCTAATGACCACAGAGCAGGCAAGCAGAGCCTTGCAGATGGAACGCGCTGATATGACTCGCATTTAATCGCATCAGAATCGCATTTAAACAAATCGTTTCTGCTGCCACACGGAGCACAATTGCGCCGATTACGTCTCAAACGTTTGGCAACGCGTGAATCGTCGCAAGACAGGAGGTTTCGCACTTTATACGCCAATTTGGTCTCGCGTAGGTCTTAAGATTGACAAGTTAAGTAGAGTTGTGGGGATAACATGGTATAACTAAAGCACTAATTAACGAAAACATCAGATGGGCGACTTGCTTTTGAAGGTGGTTCAGGCTCGGTGGCTAACGACAATAATACAACAGGCAAGCAGAGCGCCGCAGGCGGAACACGCTGCCGATATTTTAGTGGAATTGTCGGCTGCTGATCGGCGTGAATGCGTGAGTCACTTTAAACAAAGCGCTGCTGGCTGGCAAGATGCTCGCTCTGACGTCATAAACACAAACATTTAGCAATCGCCCTTTGAAAACGCCTTGGGTTATGTCTTTGACTGAAAATTCTCTTACGTTTAGATTTGAGCCTGAAGAAACGTACTAAGAGGAGTTAATTACTATATAGAGGAATTTCGCCTGGCTTTACGGCTTGAATCACCGCGAGCGGTCGATGTCGTTTCTGTCAGAATCACGCGATTGGAATTTTGGTTGAAGTGATGAAAATTGTTGCCAAATCAATGAAACAAATCTGAAGAAAACCATTCGGTTTGGTCAATTGTCACGAATCGCTGATGTAGCCCATCGAGAGCTACTGTTCTCGTTCAGATGTGTGAAAGCAATGCACTTCAAACAAGCACTGCTCTTCAGTTTGCAATGCTGCTTTGCATTGCTTTCGGTACATAAATGTCGTCATTTCAGAAGAATGACATTCAACCAGCCGCTCACTCTACCAGTCTACGATGAAACGCAGCAACCGAAGCTCGGAAGAAGTCCCCCGCAATACGCCTCGCGTTGCGAAATCAATTCGGAGCGAGCAGATCTATGAGCTCGTAGACCACTACAGAGAGCTCCTACAGAATCAGAAAGTGATAGGCAAACTCCGTGACGTGTTTAAACAAACCGTCGAGTTCTTGCGCACCCATCCAGATTACCCGAAACATTTGGATCTCAATTTGGACAACGATTTCGCCTGGCTCCCGAACGAGATCATCAATGACGTTGTAGCCGTTGGACAAGACGTTGACGAACGCAGCGAAGAACTGAAAGCCTACAAAGCAATAGCCAAAATCAAAGGATCGTGGGCGAAATTTGGAAAGCTTCAACTCGCCGATTACCCGTTACGCTACACCTACATCGATGCTGAGTGTGAAGATCAATTAGAGGAGCTTAAAGCCAAGGCGCCTCAATTTTATGGGGAAATCAAGTTACGGTGGATGGATGGATACATTGATTTCAGTATCCTCGAGTTGATGGGGAGCCGATTTTCAAGCGTCACATGGAATGACTCAACTCCAGTAGACAATACTGAATTTCTTCAAGCAATCAACTTCCTCAAGCGCCAGTTGAAATCGAAATATCTGCGAAAACTGACGCTAATAGCGGAATTTGAAACTAAAGAGCGGAACCAACTTTTTGTGGACTTTGTGAAGAGACCGCATTGCGAAAAACTAGCCCTAGATTATTCGTTATCGCGTGCGGATCTTCCACTTGAAGTCTTCGTAGAAGCTCGCAAGACGTGGGAAGCGACGCGGCACTTTGAAGTCCCCTACAAACTTGTCCGCTCCATGATTCCTGAACAATCTTTGGAGAAACTGCAAAACGATCTGAAGGTTAAAATTGAATGCACCGATTTCAAACCTGGCTTTCGCAAATGGACGCCTCTTGAGGTGAATCATCCCGTTCATAGCAGCGCGAAAATGAAGATTTCAATTTTGTATGTTGTACAATTTTGTACAATTGATGATCATCGATTTAACGAATGCTTGTCTGTCTGGATGCAGTTTTTCGATCTTCAGTCTGAATCTCAATAATTTAAGTAATTTAAGTCAATCTTGGTTAAACTCACTTTTGCTGTAAAATAAAACCAGTTTGTTGTCTTTTTACTTGTCTGCTTCTCTGTTCCCATCGACCGCTCGCGGTGATTCACGCGTTTAGGAAATCAGTCGCTCTCATTGATTGAGAGGGCTTGTTTGGGTATACGGTGTAAAAGTGTGCTTTTCAAGATCCAGATAAGACGCTGTGCTGACGAAGAGACATGTCGGCGCTTTTAGATTCACTTGGAATAAGTCATCGCTGGCAAAAAGGAACAATGGGGTCTCTAGGGTTACTGTAGCACCAGGAGAACTTCAAAACTTCAAGACTTCAAAAAACGTTTTCTTAAACCCGACTTCAAAATCGACGAAAAACGACAGAATCTGCTTCGCTGACGATGCAACTTCGATCAGAATTAACCGTGGCGACCTTTTCGACGGAATTGACGATTTCTCGAACGAATGGAGGAGTACGGTAATGCTATTTTTGGCGAATGAAGGTCAAACAAGCCCATAAAACTCTATAGAACTCAAGTTGAATGTCGCAAATGGGCTCCAAATTGCACATAGACATGAACTCAAGCATAATGAAGGTCTCTGTGGGCTCGGTTTTCAATCTAAATCATCATGAAACATTTGCGAGCCGAACGCAAGCCGCGAGGTGGCAATTTACGTTGAAAACGCCGTCTTTCCGACTGACCAAACTTTCCGACGGCGGTGCGAACTTTACAGTTCAGTTTGATGCCGACAATATCCATCTAATTTCACACCAAAAGCGATGCTCGTTTGAGTGAAATTTTTCATTTAAAACGTTGTGTTCATACTGATTGAATCGACGATGGATTGCGTTCCGTTCGCCTTTTGCGATGCCGTCGCCTCCACTCTCAAAGAGATTCCGCTGCTTGGCGTGCTTGGCAAACGCAGCCCCTGGAAGAACGCGCTCGCCGACCACTTATGGAACCGCGTGTATCTGAGTTTGTCGGTTCTCTATAAAGACGGAAACTGGTCCTACGAACTGACGAAAGCGACCTCTCTCCCTGGCAAATACATCTACTTTGCCACCGATCTGGGAGAAGTTCAGGCAGCGCACAGAAAGTACGTTCAGTTCGCGCAATTGGTATTTAATAACGGGCAGCATGGCTCCGCGTCATCGCTTCCTGAAATCAAAGGCATTTTGGAGTTTCTACGTCCGTGCATTGCTTCATCATTGGTGCTTTTCGAGACAAAAGCACCGAAAGAAGCGATTGTCGACCTGTTGTCCCCGTTCAGTTGTGAACAATTTCGTGAAATCATATTGGTCAGCTACGAAGATGCCTTTGAGGATTTGTTACGGAAGCAGATCGAACTCGACACTCTGGAGGTGTTTAAAACCTGTGACACTAGCGCTCCCGTTGTGGACCTCAGTTCTGTATTTGAAAAGATTAAAAGCACGAGGCGCGGTTGAATCATTTTGCGTCTTTTATTGAGTCGCCGGTTAATAAAGATTTTCATTGTAGTTTTGTTGAGAACGTTTCACTTGAAAGAGAGCGACCACGCGCTGTACGTGTAGTGAAGCCGCCAACTCGCCGTCAGGACAACTCGCCGCCGCCAAATCGCCGCGGGAATTTTACTTGATCAGCGGGCTCTGTAAAGAGAGCTTTGGCTCCGTTATAATAGGCGCTACCGAAGGGTTTGCCTAGTTTTGTGGCTTACCAGGCTTTGTAGGGCACTCAGGCTTATCACACAGAAAAGACGACATGAGTTTAGCGCGATATTTTTAAAGTAAAATTTGTTTTTGCATTTGGTTTCATTTGTGTGACTGACGTCACTTGTTCAGTGCGCCTTGAGCTAGTTTTACCGCTACCACAGGGTTGCCTAGGTAATTTTTAGTTAGACACGGAGCAAGCACAAAATTCACCAGGTCACGATTTATTGCGCTGAAGTCTTGTCACGCTCAGCGCGATAAGTATCATCTTAAGAATCAATGCCATCAATCCCGCGCTGATAAGGTTTGCTTAACGATAATGGGAGCCTTTTCTCACCTCAATTCGATGCGCGCGTACGATGTGTGATCGCATTGTTCCTGTTCCTCCTCTAAACGAACGAAATTGCCATTCAACCGCATTCTCCTACCTCGCAGGACGCACCATTGAACCGTATTCTCCTCCCATCATGAACTGGGTGCCTCTGTTCTTTATCGACGCCGTCTGCCCTCAACTACGCTTTGATGAGCTCCTCAAATCAGTCAACCAGCTCTCCTCCAGCTGGTCGAAATTAGGGTTCAAACACAGCCAGAAGCGGCGCGAATTAAGTTTTACTTTCCAATTTTTTAGCTACAACCTTTATAAAACCAACACAACAAGTGCTAAGCGAGTGCATCTCGGAAACATCCGTTCGCGATACGATAGAATCACAACTGTTACTTGTGATGCATCAGATTGTTTGAGTACACACGTTTCAATTAGCGAATTTGAAGGCGGCGTCTTTCCAATCGTTGCCTCCCTTGTGGCCAACTGCAATTGGTACTACATTCCGCGACGCAGCGCGTCAACTCGATTCTTCTACGCCGCATACAAAGACGCCCCCGGATTCAACGAAATTCATGCCACAGACCAAGGCGAGGAGTCGTGTGGTTTCGTCGCGCGTCAAGTGCAGCTCGGGAACGTTCAGAGGCTTCGCTTGTATGGGTCAAACAATTGGCCGGAACCGGAGAAGCTCGCGGAAACGCTCAGCCTATTTGTAAAGTCAGAAAGATTCCACTCATTAAGATTCAACGCACTGAACGCCGTTGAATCGAAAGGTACCGAGCTGTTTGAGTTGTTCCTGGAACGCGCTCTCTCGGACGAATTGAAGCCGGGCGTATTTATTCAAGCAAAAAATGAAGCCTTTGATGCGAGCCGACTCATCGCCCTCCATTCGCAATACCGCGCAGGGGCAGAGATGCTAGAGTGGAACATCCCAGGTTCAACTCTCAAAACCACGTTGTTTATACGCAGTGGCCAAATGATCGTGGGCGTAGCGCAGAATGTGAAGCCTGAAGTGGGCACCACATTTTGAAAACATTTCCGTGTGAAGCAATTGTGTTCAAATACTAATAAAATGATTTGCGCAACAAGAGATCTAACTAAGGGTTAAGCGGGGGCTTTTAAGGCAAAGCGGAAGCTTGGTACGGCACGTTTTGTTGGTTCTCCGGAACAATCTGAGCCCCCGCAGCAAAGCACAACAGATGCTCTTTACCGTCGGCACATTTGGGTGTTTGGAATGCTGCAAAGAGACACTCGGGAAATGAGGATGAGTCCTGTCCCCGACAGGTCGGCCGCTACACTGCGTGCAGCTGTCATTGAGCAGCACGTCGAACCGGGAACAACAATTTACAGCGATAGTTGGGCAGACTACAGAGGGCTCAGCGTTCGATCAGCACTGGGTGAACCATCGGTATGCTCATTCTTAAAAACTGCAGGCTCTTTTCAGCCTGCATTTTGTCCACCCCCAAAATCGCGATCTCCGAGGGCAGAGCAAGTTTTAAAGCTTTCCGTAATCATCGATAAGCCAGAATCTACGTTTCGAGCTCGTTTCTGTGGGCGGCGGTCATGAGCTCTTTCGTAACAACGGAAAATGCATGGTCCAATTCTTTTCGATCCATTTCAGCGCCTTGTTTAATCATTTCTAGCAAAAGCAACTAGCACATTCATTTGTTTAAACAATTCGGCTCTACTAGCGAATCAGGAGCCAAAACTAAAGTTTGGAATGAAGGCCAAGGACAAGCCGAGTGGGTATTGAATAGACCCCGGGCCCTGATGCTGTTAGTAGGAAAATCCAAAAGACACTCAACGCGCTTTTATGTAATGCTTGGAGTAATACGCGTGCGTAAACTGAAAGAATGATGTATAGTTGGAGCAGAGTCTGGTAGACTTGGTAATGCTGGCAACCGTACTGGCATGGAAACGTTTATGCAGATGAATTTATTACCATATCAAAACAACTCAAGCGAACTGCGTTAACGGACGAACCGTAAAGACGTTCTATTAGCTCCATCACTGAGACGTTCTGTATTAACATGAACAACCCTCCCAGTCGCTCGATAATCCACAATCGCGGCCGCTAGCACGTCTTCGGCGCCTTGTATTTTAATTTTCTTCACTAAAGTGTCCTGCTGCATTAATTGCTTCGCAAATTCCAGTGCATTTCTTCCGGTGCTGGACGAAACGAACGCAGAAATGTTGATTTTTGCGAACGAAGACAGCAATTCAGCTAGATTGCCTTCCGGAATTGCTGAACCGCCATCGGACAAACGCAGATCTGGAAAGTTCACAAACGGTTTGACATTTTTAATTATCACGTGAAGTTCCTCTTTCAACGTTTTGATGTCAATCCATCCGACATACGCCACACATTCAATGTAGCAGATGCGCAGGTATTTCGGACCAACCTGCGCCAGCAAAGTTGTAAGAAGAGCATTGGAATCCAGTTTTGCGTTGAACAATCTGTAAGACCACTTGCCATCGGAGAAGACAACATACAAATTAAAGCACTTGCGATTGGCAGAGTGGTCCTGGAGCGCTTTGTTCCATTTGGCATCACGAAAGGGAACCTTCAGTTGTGGAAGCTTTCTGATGGTTCCGACCACAGCGTCGCAGAACGCAAAGGCGATCGAGTCCATCAGAAGCACAGAATTTGAGGAAAAATTGAATTTCACCCGCATTTATAGTCGTTTTCAATGAAAAGCGACGCTCACGATGATGCAATGTGCTGTTAGTCTATCCCATAACGCAAAAACTGCGAAAAACAAATTTTTGCAAACAAAGACAAAAATTCAGCTAGATCGCCTTCGGGAATTTTTGAATCTGCATCGAGCAATTTCAGTATTGGAAAGTTCAAAAACGGTTTCAAACTCTTAATTAGCGCGTGAAGTTCCTCCTTGGACGTTTCGATGCCAATCCACCCACCCGCCAAACACTGAATGCAGTCGATGCGCAGGTATTTGGAAGTCGATGCCTGATGTTTTGAATTGAACAAGTTGTAAGACCACTTCTCATCGTAGAAGCCAGCATACAACGTAAAGCACCTTCTATTGGCAGACTGATCCTGGAGCGCTTTGTTCCATTTGGAATCTGGGAAAGGGACGTCCACACGAGGGAGATCCTTGATCGTTCCGACGACGGCGTCACAGAACGCAAAGGCGATCGAGTCCATCAGAAGCACAGAATTTGACAACAATTTGAATTTCATCCGCATTTATAGTCGTTTTCAGTGAAAAGCGACGCTCACGATGATGCAATGTGACATTAGTCTATCCCACAACGCTCATAACTGCGGAAAAAAAAATTTTCACATATTTTTTGGTGTTGTGGGCGGTTGATACCGTAAGCTAGCTCGTACGTACGCTCAAAATGCACTCATTTAAACCTTTGTGACCTAACTCGGTTACGGCTGATTTTCTGTTCCACAGCAGATGTTCCCTGTGCTTCATCTTTGGTCCAAACTAATGCTGAAACTAACCTTGGAGTTTATACGAGAAATCTGGAAAGCGTTATAATTGATTGATGCTCGCTAGCGCCCAACTAAAACCATTTGTTCACGGTTGTTCATGTTGAATGAAACAAGATAGAACAGGTCAGAGCAGTCGCGCTAAGTCATTTATTTGACTGACCGCCAGCAATCCTCGCAATCGGCTAACGTCGAACGACGCTACTCTTCTTCATTTCCGACTCCCCGTCACTCTGGTTTTAAAAACTGGTTTCATCATTTAATCGTTTCGTTCTGCCATTAATCATCAATTTGCCTCGTATTTTTTTGTTTTGTTACCGCTTGATCCTGAAATTTCTCTGTTTTCAGTTCTCGCATCCGCTCAAATTCTGCAATATTCTGCAATTCTGCAACCGCAATATTCTTTGTTTTCGCACGAGCGACTTGATTTACTTCCTGCAGCAACAAGATTGCTTACCCCATCGAGCAAATGTGGAATGAGCCAGCTAATGATTTTGCTTCTCTACCCAACGAGATCATCCACGACATCGTCAGATTCTCAGATTCGTCGACAACGTCATCGGAAAAGGTTTTTTCTCAGAAAAAGGACCTTTTGAAGCAAAAGCAATTAGCACATTCATTTGTTTAAACAATTCGGCTCTACTAGCGAATCAGGAGCCAAAACTAAAGTTCGGACAAGGACAAGTCGAGTGGGTTTTGAATAGAGCCCGGGCCCTGATGCTGTTAGTAGGAAAATCCAAAAGAAACTCAACGCGCTTTTATGTAATGTGTGATCGGAGTAATGCGCGTGCGCAGCGGTGAGAAGGGAGATCCGCGAGATGACCACACAGACACAGTGATTTTTCCGCATGGCCCCGATTCGCTAGAAGAGCCGAATTGTTGAAAAAAAAAACAATTTATTACCATATCAAAACGATTCAATCAAACTGCATTAACGGACGAACAGTAAAGAAGTTTTATAAACTGAAAAATCGGAATTTTCTCCAATCCGAACAACCCTCCCAGTCGCTCGATAATCCGCAATACCATCTGCTAGGAGGTCTCGTGCGCCTAGTATTGTAATTTCCTTCAGCAATGTGTCCTGCTGCATTAATTGTTTCGCAAATTCCAATGCATTTCTTCCGGTGCTAAACGAATAGAACGCAGAAATGTTGATTTTTGCAAACATTTCATGTAGATCGCCATCGGGAATTGTTGATTCGTTGACGGCGTACAAACTCAGTCTTGGAAAGTTCAAAAATGGTTTCAACCTCTTAACATTCAGTTCCTCCTTTGACGTTTTGGTGTCAACAAACTCACCGGCCACACACTGAATGCAATCGATGCGCAGGTATTTCGGACCAACCTGAGCCAGCACAGTTGTGAGAAGAGCATTGGAGCCAAATTTTGCTTTTAACAAGTTGTAAGACCACTTCTCATCGTAGAAGCCAGCATACAACGTAAAGCACCTTCTATTGGAAGAGTGATCCTGGAGCGCTTTGTTCCATTTGGTATCTGGAAAAGGGACGTCCACACGAGGGAGATCCTTGATCGTTCCGACCACGGCGTCGCAGAACGCGAAGGGAATCGAGTCCATCACGTACACAGATTTTGACAAAAATTTGAATTTCGATCGCATTTATAGTCCATTTTCAATGGAAAGCGACGCTCGCAATTATGCAATGTGTCACTGCAATCTATCCCACAACGCACAAAACTGCGAAAAATAAATTAATTAATTTTAATTAATTACTGCAACTGCAATTACAGTGTGCAAAATATATTTGACTTTAACTTGAAAATTTGACTTTAACTTGAGCGTGAGGGTGCGGTCACAAAGATAGAATAACGGTGGATGAACGAAAGAAGAACGTTTCAAACGCGTTTTTTTCCAAGAGCAATCGCCGTTAAGGTCTGCAACATTTACTAATCAAATATCTAAAGTAAGTACAAAACCCAAAAAGGCGGTCAATAAGAGGAATCTAGCGGGGATAAGGGCATGCACGCATGCGAGAAAGGTTTTTTAGACTGATTTGAAGAACCAAGCACGCAGATTCAATCCGGACCGCCATGTCACTCTCGTAGCCAACGCGTTTTTATGTAATGTGTGCTGGGAGTAATGCGCGTGCGCAGCGGTGAGAAGGGAGAGACGCGAGATGACCACACAGACTGAGTGATCTTTCTCCATGGCCCCGATTCGCTAGAAGAGCCAAATAGTTTAAACAAATGAATTTATTACCCTAACAACACATCGAATTGCGTTAACGGACGGACGAAAGTAAGGACGTTTTATAAAGTGCAAATTAACCTGAAAAATCGCCTAATGCCGCAATATTCCGTTTTAACATGAACAACCCTCCCAGTCGCTCGATAATCCGCAATTTCATCCGCTAGCAAGTATGGTGCGCTGTGTATTGTAATTTCCTTGTATTGTTGTAATTTCGAATTTAATGAACGAATTTATTACCATATCAAAACAATTGAACTGCGTTATTGGACCAACCGTAAAGACAGTAATTTTCTTTGGCAATGCGCCCTGCTGCATTAATTGCTCGGTCTTGAAGTGTTCAAAAACGGTCTGTTAGTCCATTACAACCACAGAATTTTGAAAGATAATTGAATTTCACCCGCATTTATAGTCGTTTTCAATTCGATTGGTGGAGTGATCCTGGAGCGCTTTGTTCCAGTTCGCATCTGGAAAAGGGATGTTCAGCTGAGGGAGATATTTGATCGTCTCGACGACGGCGTCGCAGAACGCGAAGGCAATCGAGTCCATCACGAGCACAGAATTTGACGAAAAATAGAATTTCAACCGCATTTATAGTCTTGTTTTCACTGAAAACGACACAATAATGCAATGTGCGGTTAAACGATCCCACAACGCTTAAAACTGCGAAAATTAAAACACATATTTTGTGTTGTTATATGGGTTGTTATATATTGATACCGTAAAATAGCTTTTGCCCACTCCTTTGGCGTCTACGACGTCGTGCATGATCTCGTTGGGAATATTAGACAGCTCGTTTGGCAGATTTTCAATATTTGAGTGGTACACGATAGTGCGCAGCTAGTCGATCGTTTTTTAAGCCCAAACTTCAGAAAACGCTTCATGGCTTAAGCGCAGAACGGAGTTTAAAAGTTTAACAAATTTAACAAATTTAAAGATAGTTTTAATTCGGAATTCGGAAAAATATAGCGCAAAGCCTCCAACAAACGATTAATGTAGAGCCGAAATGTTTATACAAACTGAATTTATTACCAAATCAAAATGACTCAAGCGAACTGCGTTAACCGACAACCCGTAAAGACGTCTTATGAGCTACAAAATAACCTGAAAACCCAAAAAAAAAATTGTTTTTACATGAAGAACCCTACCCGTCGCTCGATAATCCGCAATTTCATCCGCTAGTTGCGTTTTGGATTGTAATTCTCTTCACCAAGGTGTCCTCCTGCCTCAATTGCTTCGCAAATTCCGTGACACTGGATCCGCTGCAGGTCGAATAGAACCAACAAATGTTGGTTTTTGTAAACGAAGACAGCAATTCAGCTAGATCGCTTTCGGGAATTCTTGAATAGGCATCGTCCAAATTTAGTCTTGGAAAGTTCAATAACGGTTGCAAACTCTTAATTAGCGCGTGAAGTTCTTCTTTGGACGTTTCGACGCCAATCCACCCACCCGCCACACATTCAATGCAGTCGATGCGGAGGTATTTGGGACCAACCTGCTGCACCAAAGTTGAAAGAAAAGCTTTGTAAGCCATATTTGCGTGGAACAAGGCACAAGACCACTTGCCATCGGAGAAGCCAACATACAACGTAAAGCACCTTCGATTGGTGGAGTGATCTTGGAGCGCTTTGTTCCAGTTCGCATCTGGAAAAGGGATGTTCAGCTGAGGGAGATCCTTGATCGTTCCGACGACAGCGTCGCAGAACGCAAAGGCGACCGAGTCCATCACAAGCACAGAATTTGAGGAAAAATTGAATTTCACCCGCATTTATAGCCGTTTTCAATGACAAGCGACGCTGAAGAGAATGCAATGTGCGATTAGTCCATCCCGCAACGCACAAAACTGCGAACAACAGACATTTTTTCAGACGCTCGCAATGAAGCAATGCGACATTAGTCTATTTCCCTTCGCATGAGCGCCTCGGCCAGGTGGAAACTAACTTTCTGACTCTCCACTCTGTTGCTTTGCGTGTGTGCTACTATGTGCGAATTCTGGCATTTCTGATCATGCAAGAGTTAAACAGCGATGATTTGATATTTCTTTTATTGATCAACACACATAATCCAGTTAGCTCGCTGATGAACGTTCATCTCGCCACGTCCATCTCCATCATCGGTCTAACGAATACTGTAGATCAGCTGTAGTGGGCGCCTAATCGTTGTCAACATGTGTGATTGAAGTGTTTGTGTGAATTCCTCGTCAAATTGCATCATTTAATCGTTTCGTTTTGCCATTAATCATCAATTTCCCTCGTAATTTTTTGTTTTGTTACCGCTTGATCCTGAAAATTGTTTGTTTTCAGTTCTCGATCCGCTCAAATTTAAAAATTTACCGCAATATTCTTCTTCGTTCGCACGAGCGAGTTGATTGACTACGCGGCAACAAGACTGCTTACCCCATCGAGCAAATGTGGAATGAGCCAGCTAACGATTTTGCTTCTCTGCCCTACGAGATCATCCACGACATAATCAACTCTGAAATGGGCTGCGATGAATTCGAGAAGCAGATCGATAAACTCACTAAAATCAACGCTTCCTGGGCTGAATTTGCGATAGTAGCGAAGCAACGCAAAGGGAGGCTTCAAAACACGCTAGTTTCCGAGCTGACAACAGACTTTGAGAAGCTCAAAGCGGAAGCGCCGGAACTCTACGAATCCATCAAGTTATCCTACATTCCAGATGCGTTTTGCGAAATTCTCGAATTATTTGGAACTCGGTTTTCGCGCGTCGTCTGGTTCGATCTTGAGAATCGGTCTGACTTGGCGATGCTTCAAATAAGCCAATTCCTCAATCGCCAGCTCAAATCCAAGTATCTCCGAAAGCTGCAGCTGTGTGGCGGAGTTGAGAAAGAGGAGCTGAGCGATCTGCTTATTGCTTTCGTGCAGAGACCACACTTTGAGCTGCTAATCGTCGAGAGGATCTCATTTGAAGTGCTGGAAGCAGCGCACAAGTGCTGGGAAACGAATGAACACTTCCAAGTCGAGCATAAACGGATTCTGGGGAGATTGATGAAGAAACGCATGTGAAATTAGAGAATTACTTGCACATACATACGGAGATTGCCACCGGCCAGAGCGAATTCAATTTCAGGCATCCTGTTCACCGCACTGCCGAAATGAAGCTCGAATTTCACACAAGTGGGATTCATTTGGAGTTTGCGAACTTGCGGATTAAAGAAGAGGACAGCGATTAGCGGTTCTCCGGGTCAGAAGTCTTGTTTGTAATGTTAGTCGATTGATTTAAAACAAAGAGAAACGTATCTTTGATGTGTTGTTGGTCTCGCCACGTTCTCCCTCATCGTTGGCTTCACTGTCACGATGGATCGATTGTAGTAGACACACGCTATGCTCACACATGTGAGCATAGCGTGTGTATGGTGTTGTCCTCAAGTGTGAGCTTTGCTACTGACACCGTAGATTAGGACTTGTTAGCTCTTTTGATTGTGAATTTGAGAATTGATATTAACCTGTTGTTGGCACTGCTTTTAGTCAAAAACAACGATCGATTAGTTTCATGGACGAGCCATTTCCATTTCTCTGACGTTTGCCGTACGTGCAACTCGGCACGTCGCCGTCTCCTTGGCAACATGGCTGGCAATCTAATTCTCATTATTTCACGAGTTACGACGTACGGCTTACAACAACACTCACTCGCTTGTTATAGCGTTAGCTGTTCGCTGTGACTAAATTTTGAACTAAACTGGTTATTTGCTTAGCTTTTAGGCGAGAACGAGGATTGATTAGGATTAGGAGCCAAATTAAGACCAAAAAGTGTCGTTTTATTTGTTCAAATTAGCTTCAAAGATCGTTATTTACGTCTTTCGCTCCACAGAGCTCGTTTGGACGCAAACGACAGGGAAAGTGTCGTTTAACAAGGATAAGATTTCGAGCCTTCCATAGGCTTAAAAACAAAAATTAAATTCAAATTCGCAATTTTCTAAAATTCTAATTTTTAAATTTTTTAAATAAAAGTCACTATTTTCTTGCCGTCTGGTCTACAACGTTCAGCTTCAGTCTATTACTGTATTTAATGTACAATTTCGTCGATCGTTATTAGCGTTGTTTTTTTTTCGCTCTGCCAAGCTCATCGGGCAGCCTACATGTGGTTATTTATCGAGTGACGCACAGCTTCCACTAACCCACGAATTTTAAATCTTTTGCTTTCAGCTTAAACTCCAGAAATCAATCAACTCGAAAATGAAACGCAAAAAACTAAACTCCAAAATTCCTCGCAAGAAGCGGCGTCGCCAACAGGAATTGGACGACGACGATTCCGATGCCGCTGGCACCAGCAAAGACCTATCGAGTAAGAACAGCTTCACGTTCCTCCTCTAGCAAACTGTTCTTCAGATTCAACTGAGCTGGCGAACGATTTCGCTTTGCTCCCGCACGAGGTCATCAATGACGTCATCAAATCGCACGCATTATACGAAGCGCATTGGGGGGAGATCGGTCGTCTATCAGGGCTCTCGGGCGCCTGGGCAGACTATGCAGATCTCTCAATGTCAGGCTGGCGCTTACGCAACACACGCATATCGAAAAAGGACAAATTTGACGACCTGGAAGCGGACGCGCCACGACTCTACGATGTAATCGTCTTTGGCGGCGTTTCGGACAAAATTTGCGAAAATCTCGACTTGTTTGGAACTCGATTCACGGACGTCGCCTGGGTTAACAGCCTTGATCGGACGAAACCGATTGCGCTCCACATCAGCAACTTCCTGAAGCGTCAGTTGAGCTCAAAGTATTTGAGAAAGATGCAGATCTGTGGCGTTGAAGGCGACCTGAACGCGGAACTCGCGGAATTTGTGAAGCGGCCGGTGTTTGAATATCTGTTCCGTGAAAGCGTTTCATTTGAAGTCGTGCGAGCATTGCATAGCGCTTGGGCGGCCACCCAACAATTCCAAGTCAACACAAAGAAGCTGCTGTCGGTGATAAGCGCGGAAGAGCTTAAGCAACTCGAGGAGTACTTGGAGATCCGCATGCCAAGCACCCGACGCAAGAAGACATTTCGCTTCGCGCATCCTACTCATGAGACGGCCAAAGCGAAGCTCTTCTTGAAAAAGACCGAAGGATCGTATTTAGTGCAATTTGATTTCTTGTGCTCGTGGGACGGAGTGTCGCGAAGACGCTAAGCGGCAGTGATTTTGTGATTTTGATTCAGGAATGGATCCGAATGAAGGATCGTTCGCTCTCTTTTCGGTAGTTTGGTTTTAATCGGTGATAAATTTGTAGTATTTGAGTATTTATGAGTTGTTTAGATTTAGATCTGTCTGTCACAATAAATCTTGATTTGGGCAATGCGTTTGCCTGTATAGCTGCCTAGCAAAGTCGTCCAGGGTCAGCGAATCTAGAAGAGCATCTCACACGGAATGTCCTTGCCTTCTTCGCAATCTCTCTGAAGCCGACGGATCCTGATAATGAGATAATTTCTAGTCAAGGACATGACCAAAGGCGTCTTCAAGGTTAGCGTTGAAGACAGCAGGCAGCGTTTTGTTTACATTTTTTCCAAGAAAACAGCAACAGAAGCTGCAAATGCACGTTCGCAACTGCCATTTGGTTGCATTTCACCAAGCAACGTGTCATTTCATTTTTCTGTCAACAACATGAGATGCGTCGTTCTCTTGCTCTCCTACTATATCCGCGGCTATATCCGCTATATCCGCGCGCGTACGGTACACCTACCTTCCAAGCGACTACTGGGGAACTTTTGAGGACGTCACGCACGTCGGTAAGCACAGGTTGACACAACCGGTCAGTTACGAAAAGTGAGTTGGAGGAGGTCCAGAGCCTCTCGGCTGCAGGTGGGCGGTGAAGCGGGCGCCTCTCGTAACTGGGCGGCGCTCCGCGAATGCGCCTCTGGCGTAACACGGGTTAAGCTAGTTACGTGACCACTACTTAGAACTTGCTGACCCCGAGCGAGCATCGAATAAAGTCGTCAGACTCGCAGCTCTTGAGTGCGATACTGCAAGATAGATTGTTATTGGCCTCACTGGAAAACGAGCACGATGGCTGTCTTTGTGACTGCAAAAACAAAAAACTAGAACTACACACATTCCACCGCTTTTCTCGCCTCAATGTCAGAAGCCAAAAGTCGTGATTCGACAAATGGGTTTTGAGTTTAAACAATTGTGTCGTTAATGAGGACTGTTTGACTGGCTCTTGAGCGCACATTCAACGATGGTCAAAATTGGACTCGAGCTAAATCTAGCTGCAAATGCAATTTGGTTTGCATTTTGTTGTCATACGTCAATGGAAACCACGTTTGCAACCACGTTTATTGCATTTCACTAAGCAACGTGTAAATCAGGAGCGCAAAACGTAATTTTAGTGTTCTATTGGCAACATGAGATGCGTCGTTCTCTTGCTCTCCTGTGCTGTAAGCTCAAATTCTAATTTTCAAGTTATTCCCTACCTAGGTTGCTATATCCGCGCGCGTACGGTACACCTACCTTCCAAGCGACTACTGGGGAACTTTCGAGGACAAAGTGAACGTCACGCACGTCAACGACTGCGCCTCGCTGGCCAAGGATCGACAGAGCATTGGATTCCGCATTGAGCACGAAAAGGGCTACATTACTTGTGCTCTCCTAATGCACTTTAAGCGTTTTGTCGCCAAAACAAGCTCTGAAATCCGTGATTACATTTTGGATACCAACGTGGACGACGGCATTTGCTACTCGGAGGGTGAACGAAACGGTAAAGAACTCAGAAATCAGCGATTTGAGTCGATTTTCAGTCAGCGACATAATATCCGGAGAGTGTCATTTTCAAGGGAGCGATTGTCACATAATGGAAACGATTGTAAGCTGGCCGTATTAATCGTTAAAGCTCCTCTATTTTAGAAAATTATTGCATCTTTGTGGGAACTGACAGCAACGATTGCGTTTGTAAGCTCTCAAATGGCAGCATTCTTAACTTAATGTTCTCTCTTCAGCATCAAAGGATTATACCGTATCCAGTGTTGAATGCACCACTGATCACTTTGGAAATTGCAAACAGAAGTCGCGATCTGCTGTCCTCCCGGCACAGAATTGACATCAGACGACCACTGCTGTCCTAGTGGACAAATCTTCCACAAACACGAAAACGGAAAAGACTTCTGTTGCCCTGAAGGAAAGGAGTTGAAAGGAATCAAAAACGGATTCGGCAGGTGCTGCGATCCCGACCAAGACTATTATCCGGAGAGAAATCTATGCTGCGGAAGACTGCCTGATGGAACTCCATCGGTGTACGCTCAAAACAACGGTTTATCACTGTGTTGCGAAAAAGGCACACAACCTTTAAAAGCCATTGACGGCTTTATTGCCTGTTGTGCTTTAGATCACGATTACGTAGTTGTAGAGAAATGCGGTGAAGAGTACTACTGTGTTAGGGATAGAAACTGGAAATGTTGATTTTGTGTTTGCGCGCAATAAAACGACTTCCTTCAACGCTTTGGTCGCCTTCCAAATGTGAAGTTAAATGAAAAAGAAATAAAATCATAAAGTAGAATCGCTTGAGAAGCTCGAAGATCACCATGCCAGTCAACTAACGCCGCAAGACCCAACGGAGCCATTTGATGAATTTTGGTGAATTTTGGGTTGATCAGACTCAAACATTGTAAATCAGTGGTTGCGTTACGTATTAGATTAAATTAAATTAGGCCCAAACGGAGTTCCAGGGCAAGGCACTGATTATGTCAGTTTGTTTTACGTCAAACCCCGCAATACATGTCAGATGTCTCATTTTGAGAGCTCGAGAGCAGAGAGCCGACGAGCCGGAAATCGAGCCTATTTTAAACCAAATCGAACAAATAAACTGGTAAACGCACAAAGCAAGCAGACAAAATCACTTTCTCAAAATCAGTGATTATTGAGTCAGCTAGCTTGACAACAGGCTTGAGCCGGTCGGCAAGACACTTCGTTTCAACCATCCTACTCAGGAGACGGCCAAAGCGAAGCTCTTAATATTGAAGGATCGTTTTTGGTGCAATTTGATTTCTTGTGCGGAATGGGACGGAGTGTCGCGACGGCGAAAAGATCTGTTTCAGTCACGGAACGCAATTGAACTTAAGATATCTGCAAAAACTCACAATTTGATGAAGTGAATGAAGTGAAGAACTTGAAGAATGAAGTGAAGAACAAAATGAAAAACTTTTTCATCGATTTTGTGAAAAGACCGCAATTTGAAACCTTACGTCTAAAAGCTACCAATCTACTACATTTTGAGGCCAAGAAGCGCACAAGGCAAGCAACCGAACCTTCAATTTTGTCGTTTGTGAATAATTTTATTTTTTATTCACCGAAATTTACCGAATTTAACAAAGAACAGAAGAATTATAAAGAATCTTCCGAATCAGCGTCCGGATCTTAATGATCCCTCTCTATAAGATTGGAAAACGTCATCTCGACATACCAGTACCCACCATAGTCCTTACTGTAACTTATCCTTTCCGCGGTGTTGTGAACGGGATGCTTGGCACAAAACTCATCCGCATTGTCCAACTTTGGCTTGAAGTATTCTTTGAGCTTCTCATAGGTTTCTTGTAAAACTCTGCCCCCGATCTGTTTGCACTCGACTTCAAAATTTTTTGCGGCCTTCCAGCTCTTGTGCGCCTCTTTGAATACGTCAGACGGATCTTGAATTGGAATTCCCATTTTCAACTGTATGAACTGTGGTCTCTTCGCGAAATCTGCAAAAAGCTCGTTCAGTCCTTCATTGTCGATTGAAGGACCAATTTGCAACTTTCTGAGATATTTGGACTTTAACTGACGTTTCAGAAAGTTTAAGTTCACGGGCGAGAGTGCGGCAGTAAGCTTTTCTTCATAATACCAGCAGATTGTTGTAAATCGAGTTCCCATCAAATCTAAAATGCCACTTAAATTGCCGTGACACGTATTCATTTTGAGAATCTCATAAAGTTTGGGCGCGTTAGCTTTCAATTCGTCAAAATCGGTATCAGAATCAACGGTCGAGTCAGAAAAACATTCAATCTTTGTCACAAATTCACTCCCAACTGCGCCCAAGGTCCATCGATTAGCGAGAGGTTGTGAAGTGGCAAAGATTGCTTTTGAAGACCGTAGTAGTACTTTTGAATAGCTTCATACGATGCAGATTCGACGACGTCGTGCGCGATCTCGGTCGGGAGCAAAGCAAAATCGTTGGGCAACGTCGGCTTCAAGTGTTCCGGGTAGTCCGGATGGCTGTAGAAGAGTTGGACAGATTGGTTCAGGCATTTGAAGAGCAAATCAACTAATCTGTCGTCGTCAATCTCGCGTCGCTCTTTCGCGAGGCGTTTGCTCTCGGCAATGATTTCGAGAATTTTTGTGGTTCGGTTCATATTTGGCTGAGCTTGAAAACCGTAAACCACGCGACGTTTATGTGCTCAAAATAATGCGTTTACTCAGTTTTGGCATCGCATAATGTTGCGATGCTTATACTCTATATTGTGAAATACTGTGAAATTGTGTGAAGTTTTGGAATCCTCTGAATATTCGGATCTAGTAGCGAATTGGGGTCCACTTCGCACTATACTCTGCTTCTTTTCTTTGGATTTCTTTGGAATTGGAATGAAGTGAATTTCATGTCCACACATTATTTTATTTCCCAAAAACAAAAAGTAAACCAAAATACAAAGAACATCAGGTAAAATTCTACCACTTCAATGAGCAATTGAACAAATGAACAAATTGAACAATTGAGCAAATGTATCGTTTCAAAGATTGCTCACAAAACATTAAGAAAGAGTAATAGTAATTTCAAAGGGAAACGTTAAAACAAGCAATCACGCAAAGATTCATTTCAAGCATCAGCTAGAATGGAAATGAGTTTTCAGAAATTCGAACTTTTCCAAATAGAATTTTTCAACTTGAACCAAACGTGCGAACCGACCCAAATATGTTTCACACTCTTTCGCATTCCTTCTGTTGCATAAAAGAACCGAAAAGAGCGGCCATCTCGCTCATCCGCCGAGCCTAAAATGAAACGCCGCAATCTAAATCGCCAAGAAATTAACCAGAAGAAGCCTCGCCAGATGACTTTAGATAACCATTTCGCTTATCTGCCAAACGAGATCATCCACGACGTTGTAGAATTAGAATTGTATGACTCTTCTGCACGGACTCTTCAAACGTTGGAGCAAATCGACAGCGTTTGGGCTGATTTTGGAAGGAAAAGAATAGCTAATAGAAGGTCTAGTCCTACTGAAATCGGCGCTAAAACCGATCTTGGCGATCTGACGCATGTAGCTCCTAACCTCTACGAAGAAATCAAGTTTTACCACCTCTCGGACCAGATTTGTAAGATGCTCAGCTTGTTTGGCACTCGATTTTCAAGCATCGGCTGGTACGATAGTCAAAAGCGATCTGAATTTCACTCACTGGCGGTAATTAACTTCTTCAAGCGCCAGTTGAAGTCCAAATATCTGAGGATTCTGGAGATAAAGGGCGAAGTGCAGACCGAACAGTTGAATGATCTCTTTGTGGATTTCGTGAAGAGACCGCAGTTTGAAAAATTGACCCTCACAGGTCCAAATCACCTTCCGCATGAACTATTAGAAGAAGCGCATGGGGCCTGGGAAGCATTGGGGCACTCGCTGACAACCACGCCCATCAAGCAAATCTGTGGAGTGATTCGCCAGATCGAGTTTGATAGTCTACAAAAGTACTTCAAGACTACATTGCCAGTCGATTGGCGTGAATTTCGGCTTCCACATCCTGTCCTGGAGAGCGCAACTGTGTGCTTTAAAGCTTACAAAGCTAGTTTTTATGACGCTTTTGAAGTTTGGATGGAGTTTATCTAATGCGTGAGCGAGGATAGAGCGAGTAGTGATAAATTACCTTGCCCAGTTAAGCACTGTCCAGAAGACTCTTCGGCCGATTCAAACTTTGCGTTGCCGTAGATCTCGATGTAATTTATACTAAATGCACAGCCATGATTGTTTTGGACTTCGAAATGCTTCGTCATATGCAAGAATTTGTGTGGAACAGCGGGAATCACAAATAGTCGCTTGGTCCGTTACGAACAAAATGTTCTTGTCTGCATTGTGGGACATAGTAAGCTGTATCCGGACTTTGCTTTTTTTTTGTGTTGGTGACAATTTTTTAATTTTTTATTTAACATAAAATTAACAAAAATTAACAGAAGAATTAAAAAGTCATTCAGAATCCTCTGAATCAGGGTCTGAATCAGGGTCTGAATCTGGGCCAGAATCAGGGTCAGAATCTGGGTCTGAATCAGGGTCAGAATCTGGGTCAGAATCAGAGTCTGACTCATATTCAGAATCAGCGTCTGGATCTGGGTCAGCATCATCGCTCTCATTTGCTTCGTTGTCGCGTTCCATAAGCTTGGAAAACGTCATCTCGACAAGCCAGTCGAAGCTATCCTCGTAGAGAGTAATTGACATTTCCGCGGTGTTGTGAACGGGATGCTTCACACGAAACTTATACGCATTGTCCAAATTTGGCTTGAAGTATTCTTTAAGCTTTCCAATGGTTTCTTGTGAACCTAAGCCCATGATCTGTTTCCTCTCGACTACAAAGTTCATTGCGGCCACCCAACTCTTGTGCGCCTCTTTAAAAACGTCAGACGGATCTTCAACTGGACGTCCCATAACCAATTCTTCAAATTGTGGTCTCTTCACGAAATCTGCAAAGAGCTCGTTAAGCCCTTGATTTTTGATTGAATGACAAATTTCAAACGTTCTGAGGTATTTGGACTTTAACTGACGTTTAAGAAAGTTTAAGTTCACGGGCGAGAATTTCTCGTCCGAATGCTTTTCTTCATAACGCCAGCAGATTTCTGTAAATCGAGTTCCGATCAAATCTAAAATGCCACTTAAACTCTCGGGACACGTTTTGATTTCGAGAACCTCATAAAGTTTGGGCGCATTGGCTTTCAATTCGTCAAAATTGGTGGAGGATCTAACGCGTGTGCGAGAAAAACAATCAATGTTTGTCACAAATTCACTCCCCAACTGCGCCCAAGATCCATCGATCAGCGAGAGCTTGTGAAGCGGCAAATATTTCTTCCCACGACCGTAGTAGTTTTGAATTGCTTCGTACGATCCAGATTCGACGACGTCGTGAGCGATCTCGGTCGGGAGCAAGGCAAAATCGTTGGGCAACGTCGGCTTCAAGTGTTCGGGGTAGTCCGGATGGCTGTAGAGGAGCTGAACAGATTGGTTCAGGCATTTGAAGAGCAAATCCACTAATCTCTCGTCGTCAATCTCGCGTCGCTCTTTCGCGAGGCGTTTGCTCTCGGCCAGGATTTCGAGAATTTTTGTGGATCGGTTCATTTTCGGATGAGTTTGAAAACCGAAAAACAACCCGACGTTTATGTGCTCAAAATAATGCGTTTACTCAGTTCTGGCATCGCATAATGTTGCGATGCTTAAACACTATAGTGTGAAATACTGTGAAATTGTGTGAAATTTCGGATTCCTGTGAATTTCTTGTCCACACATTTTATTTCCCAAAAAGTAACCCAAAATCCGGTAAAATCCGTCCACTGAGCGCTCTGCTTATGCTGAGTGCTTTAAGCTTCGTACATAACCAGTTCCGTCTCCGTCTTTTTGACGGAGGCTGTTATGTCCGTTATGCCCCCTGTCCGTTACAAACAACAAGATGCGGAGAACTCAGCAATTGGTTCCATTCGTTTCAGTCTCACTCTGGCACATTTACAAACTTCTTCGACGATTCTGTGAATCACCGTTTCGCTCCAATTTCACAGAAAATTTTGCCAAAAAGAGCCAAAGCATGATAAATTCAATTAGAACGGTTGGTTTAGGCGTCATTTTCAAAGGTTTGACACAGAATCAATGACACAGAATGACACAGAAGAGACAATAAATTACTCAGAACGCAAACACCGGGACGCTCTGACGTCCCCCTAGACGTTCTGAAGTGCCGCTCTCGCTTCTTTTATTGAAGAACGTTTTTTGAAACGCAATTTAAACGCAAAACGCTTTCATTCAGTTGGACAACTGAACGGAGATCCTATAAAATTTTAATCAATCGATTTTGAACTTAAAAATCAACCCAAAATTTGCCTCTCAATCGGACGGATCCAAGTCAAAGTACGCAATCAAAGCCAATCAAAACAAAGAGAAGTGTACTTTAAAATAGAGCGCACACACACACAATTGGACTCTAGCCACAAACAAAATTTACTTTAGGGCAAAATACAGTATACACAGAAAAATGCAACTAAAAATGCGAAACTCGCAGCCGGTGCAGATCCATCTAAATCAAACAATTGATGCGTTACTTCCTCAATGAGTTTCTTACCACGATTACCGGCAGGAACAGTAGTTGGCGCAGTCGTTGGAGTCGTTGAAGAAGACTGGGAATAATCCCTAGTGGAACTACTCTTTATCGTAGTTGTGGTGACCTGCTCAGTCGTTACCGTAGTCCTTCCTGCGGTTGTTTCTGTTGTAGACGACGTTGTTGTAAACGCTGTGCTTGTTGTAGGAGCAAGCGTAGTCGTGGGAGTCACGGTAGGCTCAGTCGTTACCGTAGTCCTTCTTTCAGTTGTTGCCGTTGTTGACGATGTTGTTGTAGTTGCAGATACTGTACTTGTTGTAGGAACAAGCGAAGAATATTCATTAGTTGTAGCTCTACTCGTCATCGTAGCTGTAGCCGTGACCTTATCAGTCGTTACCGTAGTCCTTCCCTCAGTTGCTGTTGTTGTTGTAGTAGACGCTGTACTTGTTGTAGGAGCCAGCGTGGTCGTGGGAGGTACGGTAGGCTCTGGTGGCACCGAAGCCAAATAGTGGAATCTAACCTGAGCTCCCTTGCATTCGGCTCTTGGATAACGAAGAAACTCGACCATCACGGATTCAACGTTTCTGATTTCAATGGTTCCGGTGACGTTCGGGAAGTTGAAGCTGGAATCTTGGCATCAAGTTAGAGTTCCAGCTCTAGGTTGCTCACTCTTGGTTACTCCAATACAGACCGTACATTGTGAGATTCACACATTCAGGGTCGTACGGCCCGATCTCGAATTTGTAGCTTGTGAAAAAAAGCATCAAGCCCATGTTGAAGACAAACTGCTCATCGCTGTAGGGATTAGAATCGATCCAGCTCTCGGCCGCAAACTGGGTTAGCTCGCACACGTGCTCTCCCAACGTCTCCGCGGTCATTCCGTTGTCGTTCGGGGAGCTCAATCCCACGACGAGAGGCTTGGAAACGAATTGCGAGGAATTTGTCTTGAAGACGAACGCGCTTCGCAGAATCGTTGTCTCGAACAAGGTCTGCGACTTGGATACCGTATTTTGGCTACTGTATTCTGATTACTGTAGAGTGGGGCTTAGTCTGAGAGCCTACTTGATGGAGAAGATGCGAACATCTTTGATTTGTTTCACTCCCGACTGGATAGTTTCGACGTCGATTCCGACATTTGAGGGTATAGACGCGTTCTGGAGGGTGAAATTAGTCAAATCCTGGCTAAGCGCTACTAGAACTGACCTTTATTGATGGGTCCAAGGCGACAACGTTCATCGCACAGAACATTCTCGCCTGGTTGATCTCGTTTTGGACGTTGGAAGTCGATAAGAAGTACGCAGGACACTCGGAGCTGATGTTCAGCGGCACCAGTCTCTTGCTGTCCATTGAGGTGATCACGTTTCCGCCCAGGTCGCCCATTCCTGCGCACTGGCCTGAAATAGCGCTAACGAAGATAGAGAGTTGATTACCTACCTTGCAGGCTGCTCTTCGCCAAAAATAGCATTACCGTACTCCTCCATTCGTTCGAGAAATCGTCAATTCCGTCGAAAATGTCGCCACGGTTAATTCTGATCGAAGTTGCATCGTCAGCGAAGCAGAGTCTTCCGTTTTTCGTCGATTTTGAGTTCGCGTTTAGGAACTCGTTTGCACTCATTGATTCAGAGGGCTTGTTTGGGAATACGGTAGTAAAAGTGAGCTTTTCAAGATCCAGATAAGACGCTGTGCTGACGAAGAGACATGTCGGCGCTTTCAGGATCACTTCGAATACGTTTTCGCTGGCAAAAAGGAAGAACGGGGACTGTAGGGTTACTGTAGCACCAGGAGAACGAGTAACCGATGAATAGGAGCTTCGAAAGCAGCAGAAAAGAAGAAGAAGAAACCAAAAAGACGCCGCCATGAAGAGCAGATTTCACGCGAATGGCGAATGACCAAATTTTACAACCTCGTCGCAGGAAAGCGTTTCGCAGCGCTATCAGTTAGCGATAACAGCGGTGTCAATTAAATTGTTACGCGTGAACAGTTAAAGACGCTTTAAATGTGTACCTCTGATGTCAAAAATAAGAGAGACCTGACGCGTTACCACAGAGCACTTGTCAATAAAGCGAAACAACGACGTTCCAATTAAGAGATATGTATGTCAGATGTCTCTTTTTTCGGATTTTTTCGGATTCGGATTTCGGAATCCGAAAGCCAAAACTTTTCGTCCATTTTATTTCTCAAAAACAAAAAGTTCCGCCCACTGCGAAAATCCGTCCACTTTGCACTATACTCTGCTTATACTGAGTGCCTTAGTGGTTTAGTCCGGTTTCATGGCTAACCAGGCTCCGCAGGACTTTGCATAATTTGCAGCAACTCCGACACTCCAAATTTTGGCGAGTGCTATAGGACAGCTGATCGTCAGATAGCATGACACCTCTCTTGACCGCATCCTACAAGTTTTGGATCAACAAGGATGCCGTCGTTCCATCGTCCACACCGTTTCACTTCAGCTGTAAGGGCGCAGGTTGTACATGGATGATTCACGCCGCTTCTGTGTAAAGCCAGGCAAAACCCTTTCCAGTAGCACGGTAGCAATGCATTGGTGAACGTTTTCTCCTGTTGAAATCTTGCTATCAATAAATTTTGCCAACACAGACACAGAATCGGCGTTAACCACCGTCGATGGGAGCTAGACAGAGAAGCAGACAAATATTGTAAAACAACAAACAGGATTTATTGAAATTGAAAAATTGAAAGCGAACAATTTTAGCGTTTTCCTTTTCAAAGGTTTAACACAGAATCACATAAATTACTCACTTTCAGACTGAAGATCGATAAACTCCATCGAGACAGACAAGCAGTCACAAGACAACCAGTAAGCATCATAGCAAATTGAAATCTTCATTTTCGCGCTGCTATGAACGGGATGATTCAGCACAAGAGGCGTCCATTCGCCAAAGCCAGATTTGAAATCGATGCTTTTCATTTTAGCCTTTAAGTCGTTTTCCAATTTCTCCAAAGATTTTGCAGTAATCAAGGAGCGGACGAGTTTGTAGGGGACTTCAAAGTGCCGCGTCGCTTCCCACGCCTTGCGAGCTTCTACGAAGAGTTCAAGTCGAAGATCCGCATGCGGCAACCAACGATCTATGGTTAGTTTTTCGCAATGCGGTCTCTTCACAAAGTCCACAAAGAGTTTGTTCAGCTCTTTAGTTTCGAATTGCGGTTTTAACGACAGTTTTCGCAGATATTTCGATTCCAACTGGCGCTTGAGAAAGTTGATTGCTTGAAGAAATTCAGTATTGTTTACGGCAGTAAAGTCATCCCATGTGACGCTTGAAAATCGACTCCCCATCAACTCGAGGATACTGAAATCAATGTATCCATCCAGCTCCTCGAAATCTATTTCCCCATAAAATTGAGGCGCCTTGGCTTTAAGCTCCTCAAATTGATCTTTACAATCCCAATCGATTTCGGTGTAGCGTAACGGATGATCTGCGATTTGAAGTTTTCCAAATTTCGCCCACGATCCTTTGATTTTGGCAAGTGCTTTGTAGGCTTTCAGTTCTTCGCTGCGTTCGTCAACGTCTTGTCCAAAGGCTACAACGTCGTTGATGATCTCGTTGGGGAGCCAGGCGAAATCGTTGTCCAAATTGAGATCCAAATGTTTCGGGTAATCTGGATGGGTGCACAGGAACTTGACGGTTTGTTTCAGCACGGAACGTTCGCTCGTCCCTTTCTGATTCTTCAGGCACTTTCTGTAGTGGTCTACGAGCTCATAGATCTGCTCGCTCCGAATTGCTTTTGCGACGCGAGGCATCTTGCGGGGGACTTCTTCCGAGCTTCGGTTGCTGCGTTTCATCGTAGACTGGTAGAGTGAGCGGCTGGTTGAATGTCATTCTTCTGAAATGACGACATTTATGGACTGAAAGCAATGCAAAGCAGCATTTCAAACTGAAGAGCAGTGCTTGTTTGGAGGGCATTGCTTCCATACATCAGCGATTCGTGACAATTGACCAGACCAAATGGTTTTCTTCAGATTACTTTTATTGATTTGGCAACAATTTTCATCACTTCAACCACGATTCTGTTTTCTAAATCTTCATTTTCAGGCTTTTAAACCAAAACTCCAATTCAGCGATTCTGACAGCTTGATTAGTGATTAGTCAAAGACAAAACCCAAGGCTTCTTCAAAGGGAGATTGCTAGCTGTTAAGGCTCAAGTCTTGCTATCAATGAATTTTGCCAACACAGATACAATAACGGCGTGAATCCTAGGGTCGATGGAAACCAGACAGAGAAGCAGACAAAAATAAGACAACAAACAGGTTTTATTTTAACAGAGAGAATTGAAAAACGAACAATTTTGGCGTCTTTTTCAAAGGTTTAACCAAGATTCACATAAATTACTCACTTTCAGACTGAAGATCGATAAACTCCATCGAGACAGACAAGCAGTCACAAGACAACCAGTAAGCATCATAGCAAATTGAAATCTTCATTTTCGCGCTGCTATGAACGGGATGATTCAGCTCAAGAGGCGTCCATGTGCCAAAGCCAGATTCGAAATCGATGCATTCAATTTTAACCTTCAGCTCATTTTCCAATTTCTCCAACGATTTTACAGGAATCAAGGAGCGGACGAGTTTGTAGGGGACTTCGAAGTGCGTCGTCGCTTCCCACGTCTTGCGAGCTTCCACGAAGACTTCAAGTGGTAGATCCGCACGCGATAACGAATAATCTAGGGCTAGTTTTTCGCAATGCGGTCTCTTCACAAAGTCCACAAAGAGATCGTTCAGCTCTTTAGTTTCGAATTCCGCTTTTAGCGTCAGCTTTCGCAGATATTTCGATTTCAACTGGCGCTTGAGAAAGTTCATCACTTGAAGAAATTTAGTATTGTTTACGGCAGTGTAGCTCTCCCATGTGACGCTTGAAAATCGGCTCCCCATCAACTCGAAGATACTGAAGTCAAAGTATCCATCCAGCGACTCTAACTTGATTTCCCCATAAAATTGAGGCGCCTTGGTTTTAAGCTCCTCAAATTGATCTTCACTCTCAGCATCGATTTCGGTGTAGCGCAAAGGGTAATCGGCGATTTGAAGCTTTCCAAATTTCGCCCACGATCCTTTGATTTTGGCAAGTGCTTTGTAGGCTTTCAGTTCTTCGCTGCGTTCGTCAACGTCTTGTCCAAAGGCTACAACGTCGTTGATGATCTCGTTGGGGAGCCAGGCGAAATCGTTGTCCAAATTGAGATCCAAATGTTTCGGGTAATCTTGATGGGTGCGCAAGAACTCGACGGTTTGTTTCAGCACGGAACGTTCGCTCGTCCCTTTCTGATTCTTCAGGCACTTTCTGTAGTGGTCTACGAGCTCATAGATCTGCTCGCTCCGAATTGCTTTTGCGACGCGAGGCATCTTGCGGGGGACTTCTTCCGAGCTTCGGTTGCTGCGTTTCATCGTAGACTGGTAGAGTGAGCGGCTGGTTGAATGTCATTCTTCTGAAATGACGACATTTATGGACTGAAAGCAATGCAAAGCAGCATTTCAAACTGAAGAGCAGTGCTTGTTTGGAGGGCATTGCTTCCATACATCAGCGATTCGTGACAATTGACCAAACCGATTGGTTTTCTTCAGATTTGTTTCATTGATTTGGCAACAATTTGCATCACTTCAAACAAAATTCCAATCGCGTGATTCTGACAGAAACGACATCGGCTTTTGATTCAAGCCGTAAAGCCAGGCGAAATTCCTCTATATAGTAATTAACTGCTCTTAGTACGTTTCTTCAGGCTCAAATCTAATTATAAATGGCTCAACGTAAGAGAATTTTTAGTCAAAGACATAACCCAAGCCGTCTTCAAAGGCCGATTGCTAAATGTTTGTGTTTATGACGTCAGCGCAAGCATCAAGCAAGCTCTCGCCAGCAGGCAGCGCTTTGTTTAAAGTGACTCAGACGCCTTCACGCCGATCAGCAGCCGACATTTCCACTAAAATACCGGCAGCGCGTTCCGTCCGTCTTTGCCTGCTATATTGTCGTTAGCCGCCGAGCCTCGGCCACCTTCAAAAGCAAGTCGCCCATTTTATGCTTTCTTTAATTAGTGTTTTAGTTACACCTTGTTATCCCCACAGCTCTACGTTAACTCATTCTCAGACAGAGACCTAAGCAAGACCAAATTGGCCTTTCTTGCGAGGATTCACGCGTTGCCAAACGTTTGTATTTGAGACGTAATCGGAGCAATTATGCTCCATGTGGCAGAAACGATGCGATTTGTTTAAATCGATTAAACGCATAAACGCATATCAGCGCGTTCCATCTGCAAGGCTCTGCTTGCCTGCTCTGTGGTCATTAGCCACCAAGCGCGGCCACCTTCAAAAGCAAGTCTCCAATTTGATTTGCTTTTCTTAATTTTGTGCTATTATTTAGTTACTCTCTGTTATCCCCACATCTCTACTAGAACTCACTCTCTAGAGAGCTTCTCAAGACCAAATCGGTGCATGAAGGAACGATGCCCAGTAAGACAGCATTCATTGATGTTCTCACTATGGCGGAATTGTTTTAGTCAAAACAATCAAAACGAATCCACGACTGTTCCACGATTGCGAAGCGTCATTCATTTCGAGAACCATTGAAGACCAAAACGGCTCATGGCAATCTTATGTTGACGTTTCACTGTTTGGCTTCGCTCGCGCAGCATTTCCACGGCCTGCCGTGCAGCAACTCCGAAGACTGCCGGAACATCCCCGCCTCGTGTGTCAATGGCCACTGTGACACCAGCCGCTTTCAATGGGCCAGTATGACAACTTTCTCATTTGCTCTCAATAACGGAATTGTTTTAGTGGAAGCGAAGAAATGCTTCACGAAGGCGGTTTGCTCCGTGATGGAGAAACCAACGATCCATTCGCTGTTTTTTTCCTGCGGCAGCTGCTGCGGTAAGAATGCCCTGAACGACAAGCGTCCAACTGCAGGCGACTGCGTGCTTATTGAGTGATGTGTGTTAACAAAGTGGAGTGTTAATAAATTGAAGAATCACTAGAACTGACCTTTATTGATGGGTCCAAGACGACAACGTTCATCGCACAGAACATTCTCGCCGGGTCGGACGGGTCAAAAGCTGATTGCTCGGCAATGAAGAAACTCACGGCCACTTGCTGCTGCTGTTCAGGTGCGGGAGCTGCTGCGAGAAGAATTCGTTGGGCGACAATCGTCCACGGCCGGGGACTGCGCTCTCATCAAGTAATCGACTGTTTGGCTTATGTTTGTAAGGTTTCCCCAACAGAACCAAAAACCAACGCGCGCGCGTTCACCCGCGCCGAGAGAGTCAGACGATCAGAGAGCAGAAAAAATAGCGGCGAGAGCCAATTCGACATTTTGGTATTTTCTCGGGGAATTTCCTTGGAGCATTTGGCTCAGAACTGTGTAAATGTGATTTTTATAAACGCACAAAAATATTCCGCGTCAATTGAGCTATCATTTGCCCTCGTGCGACTCTAGAACGACCGGTCGCGCGCGCGCCGCCAGACAGAGTGAAAGCGCGTAGTGCATTGCGTGACAAACACACAGATTCCGCATTCAGTTTTATTCACGCCGCTTCTGTGTAAGGCCAAGCAAAACCCAGTCGCAGGGTAGCAATGCATTGGTGACGGTGTCCTAAGGCTCAAATCTTGCTATCAATGAATTTTGCCACTACAGATACAGGAACGGCGTGTGAATCATCGCCGATGATGGGCGATGAAACCAGAGAGAGAAGCAGACAGTAATAAGACAACAAACTGGTTTTATTTTACAGAGAAAAGTGAAAAAACGTACAAAATTTGTGTCTTTTCTACAAGTTTAACACTGAATCACATAAATTACTCACTTTCAGACTGAAGATCGAAAAACTCCATCGAGACAGACAAGCAGTCACCAGACATCCGGCAAGCATCAAAACAAATTGAAATCTTCATTTTCGCGCTGCTATGAACGGGATGATTCAGCACAAGAGGCGTCCATGTGCCAACTTCGAAATTGATGCATTCAATTTTAACCTTCAGATCATTTTCCAATTTCCCCAAAGATTGTTCAGAAATCAAGGAGCGGACAAGTTTGTAGGGGACTTCAAAGTGCCGCGTCGCTTCCCACGTCTTGCGAGCTTCTACGAAGACTTCAAGTGGAAGATCCGCACGCGACAACGAATCATCTAGGGCTAGTTTTTCGCAATGCGGTCTCTTCACAAAGTCCACAAAGAGTTGGTTCAGCTCTTTAGTTTCAAATTCCGCTTTTAGCGTCAGTTCTCGCAGATATTTCGATTTCAACTGGCGCTTGAGAAAGTTCATCACTTGAAGAAATTCCAATTCGTCCGGTGAAGTTTCGTCATCCCATGTGACGCTTGAAAATCGGGTTCCTACCAACTCGAGGATACAGAAATCAATGTATCCACCAGTCCATCCAAACTTGATTTCCCCATAAAATTGAGGCGCCTGGGCTTTAAGCTCCTCAAAATGATATTCACACCCAGTATAGAGTTCGGTGTAGCGTAACGGGTGATCTGCGATTTGAAGCTTTCCAAATTTCGCCCACGATCCTTTGATTTTGGCGAGTTCTTCGTAGACTTTCAGTTCTTCGCTGCGTTCATCAACGTCTTGTCCAAAGGCTACAACATCGTTGATGATCTCGTTCGGGAGCCAGGCGAAATCGTTGTACAAATTGAGATCCAAATGTTTCGGGTAATCTGGATGGCTGCACAGGAACTCGACGGTTTGTTTCAGCACGGCACGTTCGCTCGTCCCTTTCTGATTCTGTAGGAGCTCTCTGTAGTGGTCCACGAGCTCATAGATCTGCTCGCTCCGAATGGATTTTGCGACGCGAGGCGTCTTGCGGGGAACTTCTTCCGCGCTCCGGTTGCTGCGTTTCATCGTGGACTGGTAGAGTGAGCGGCTGGTTGAATGTCATTCTTCTGAAATGACGACATTTATATACCGAAAGCAATGCAAAGCAGCATTGCAAACTGAAGAGCAGTGCTTGAAGTGCATTGCCTTCATACATCAGCGATTCGTGACCAAATGGTTTTCTTCAGATTACTTTTATTGATTTGGCAACAATTTTCATCACTTCAACCCCGATTCTGTTTTCTAAATCTTCATTTTCAGGCTTTTAAACCAAAACTCCAATTCAGCGATTCTGACAGCTTGATTAGTGATTAGTCAAAGACAAAACCCAAGGCGTCTTCAAAGGCCGATTGCTAGCTGTTTGTGTTTATGACGTCAGCGCAAGCATCAAGCAAGTTCTCGCCAGCCATCAGCGCTTTGTTTAAAGTGACTCATGCGTTCACGCCGATCAGAAGCCGACAATTCTACTAAAATATTGGCAGCGATTGCGAAGCCCTGTATCGAGAACCATTAAAGACCAAAACGGCTCACGGCGATGTTATATTAACGTACTTTGCCCGTGCAGCATTTCATTGTTTTGCGTCGCCCGATTTCCACGGCCTGCCGTGCAGCAACTCCAGAGACTGCCGGAACATCCCCGCCTCGTGTATCCATGGCCGATGTGACACGATCTGTTTCCACTGGACTTTCAGTATGAGAATTCAATTCAAGGCCGATGCATTCAAGGCCGATGTGAGGCCGCTTCCAGTGGGCCTTTGGTATGCGAACATTCATTATTTTTTTCTCAATGACGGAATTGTTTTAGTCGAATGTTTCACGAAAGGTGATTGCTCAGCGATAGAGAAGCCCACGGCCATCACTCACTGTTCTTCAAGTGCGGGAGCTGCTGCGGGAAGAATTCGTTAGGCGACAAGCGTCCAATGGCCGGGGAATGCGTTTTCATCAACTAATCTGTTCTGTATGGAGTGAATCCTATTTGATTTGCTTTGATCTTAATTTTGTGTTATTATTTAGTTATACCCTGTTATCCGCACATCTCGATTTGAACTCGCTCTCGAGAGAGCTTCTCAAGACCAAATCGGCGAATGGAAAAACGATATTGGCGTACAACTGTCTAGTATCGTAAAATGTTGTAAGACAAGATTCATTTATGTTCTCACAGTGACGAAAATGTTTTAGTTTGAATCTACGAAATGCTCGAAAAACAGCTACGATTGAGCGATTGAGAAGCTAACCGGCCATTCTCTGTTATTCAGAGCAAATGCGAGAGCTGTTGGGGCGAAATCTCGACCGGAGACGTATTCTAATCAAGGTTCTTAGGTTGCTTCGCATGCTTTTCGTCCTACTAATAATTGTCCAATTAGTTCTGTTCAAGTCCAAGACTGTTTGGCTTTTGTTTATAAGGTTCTTAGGGGACTTTGCACGCTCGTCGCCACGATAAAACTAATTATTTAGCCTAGCTTTCCGCTTACTAACGAGCTAACGCCTAAAATCAATTTGAAACGTCCTACATGTGCAAATGGATCCAGAAATAAGTGGAACTTAACACCCAAATGAGAAACCTTGAACGCTTAGCCGCTACAAACAGCTCATACACAAGCACAAATAGATGTTTATTGGCGCAATAAATCATTTTACACACTGAATTTGCAGATAGCCGTGATGCCTACATCAGGCGCAATGTTGCAGTCACTCCACGCCCAGCCCTTTTCAACGTTTCCCGCGTTGAGAAACTGCAAGCAGAATGCGCCTTCACCGTTGCTCTCACGCATGCGCCGATGCGTCTTGACGTAGTTGACGTAGTCCCACGTCGATCCGTCGCTCCAGACCGGCTCTGGTTGTTTGAACTGGCCGCCCAGCCACGCTTCTGCAATCGAATCGCCGAAAAAGTCGCCGATGAGCGCCTCCGTGACGTTGTCGTGAATCGATGCCAAATGGCCGTTCAAGTCGAAGCTGCAGAATTCCTCGGCGTCTTCCCACGTGGTGAAGAGTTGATCCGATCGCTTGAAGCCGTGTCCGTTGTGGAATTTGCACAATCCGCCGTTGGGACACCGATGGGGCGATTCTAAAGCGCAGAAGTTGGAAGCAGAGGAACGTCAGGGCTCGCTGCACGTACTTGTAGCTGCTGATTGAGTGAGGGGAACCTCACAAACACAATTCGCGATTTCGCCGCAATGCCTTGCCGCCCACAAACCAGTCGCGCTATCCATCCGCAAACAGCGTTTCAGAGCAGCGTTTGACGGCTCTCCGGCGGCCCAGTTGGCAAAGTCAACGGCAGATCCGTCAGACCACTTCCACTGACCATTTGCATTGCGTTGTGCTCCGAGCCACGAGGAGGCGACAGATCGCTCTAGAGCAAATTAAGAGGAGTATTTGGTGGCCAGGATTCACTTACTGCGGACTTTCTCGTTGTCGTGAGCATTGTGGATTGAAGCGAGTTGACCGGAAAGAAGCTTGCAAATAGATTGCGAGACGGTGAAGTTGTCCGTTCCTTCCCAAACCGTGTAGCACTCCGATTGATCCGTGCTGATCCACAATCGTCGATAGCGTGTGTGACGCCTAGCGCGACGACCAGAAGGACGAAAAGCAGAGGAATTCGACGCATTGATGGAGGAACGATGACTGTAGAGGTTGAAGAAGCACAACACAACCAATTGTGCCGCTTTTAAGCCTGCCGTTGTCACGCGCTGCTCGCTATCACCAGTGATTAGCATTCTTTTCGATGTTCAAATCAACGCAAACTACAACTTTGCAGATGATAACTGCAGCGAAGCAACGCGGTGTGCACTTTCTTATCAGCTCGTTTGAGAGCAAAAGCTGAAGCTGAACCGTTTATGAGCAATGCAAGCTCTCCGTTCACAATCCGTGTCTCTGTTTTATTTAGCCCTTTGTGTCGCTGAAGCCGACGAGCCGGAAATTGAGCCGGCCGGCTCGCGGCTCGGCTTGTTTTGATTTTTGATCAGCTAGCCGCCTCGTGGCTCGACTCAATTTGTTGTTATCGAGCCATCGGACCGGTGCGTTACGAGTTTCGAATTACAAATTTTTTCACTAATTTAGCTGGCTTTTTGCAGCGATTTGCAATTTGCAGCGAAGCAACGTCCAGCGAAGCAACGAAGCAAAGCAACATATTGCGAGCTTCGAACTACGAGTTTTTTTTATTAATTTGGCTCTCTGTTTCCTTCAAATCAAACTGTTATACTCACTAAAAAAGGCAAATTTACTTAAATTCAGCTCGATTTTCGTAAAACGAGCCTTTCTTTGTTTTAGCGGATATGGTCGTAAATAGGTCCCTGTGGTTGCAATTTCTGTCCTATACTTCACTCCAATATCAATTGAGCTGCGCTGACCACGGTGCCAAACTTGCAACTGACAGGAGCACGATTCTGTTTCGTCCACTGATGGCTGTTGAGCTACGACAGCTCTCTTATCTGAAACTATCTGAAACAAATATAGCTGCTGTAAAGCGGCGCAAACGTCCCCTGCGTTAACGCTAAGTTAACGCTTCTATTTTTTCGTCCTTTTCGCACTTAATTTTCGCGCTTAAATTTTGCACTCATTGCATTGCTTTATAACATATTTAACACGTCATTTTCGTATCCCTCGTTTTCGGCACATTCCCTTGTGAGCAATGGATCGTAGTGCTCAAATCTCCGAAGTCGTTGTCAAGAGCGAAAAATTACTAAAGAACCCGAAAGAACTGACCAGTGACATGGATTACGTGCTCCGGCAAACCATCAAGCTGCTGTGCTCTAGTCCGGACTACACTGACCACTTGAAACAGAACCGACCCAACAATTTTGCGTCTCTGTCGAACGAGATCGTCCACGACATTGTCGAACTGGCGTCATACGAGCACGAGTGCAAAGCGGACATTGGAACGCTTGCGCTAATCGACGGTTCCTGGGCGGAATTTGCGAATAGATCAACGGAGGAGTCGTGTTTGCGGTCAACTTCGTTTTATAGCTACCCATGTCCATTTACCAAAGCGACAGCCCAAAAACGCTACGATTACCTTCAAATTCGCCGCATTTGCGATGACAGTTGCAAAGATCTCCGGCTGTTCGGAACACGATTCTCCATCGTCGATTGGATTAACGACTTTAGTCGCCGATCTCCAGTAGCCATCGACCAAATTACCGAATTTCTGAAGCGCCAGCTAAAGTCAACGTATCTGAGAGATTTATCGCTTAGCGGAGAAGCTCAAACTGAAAAGTTGCACAAACATTTTGTGGATTTTGTGAAGAGACCGCGATTTGAGAACCTACGGGTATTTGGCCCGATTCTGCTGCCCTTTCAGATTTTCACAGAAGCGCACATGGCGTGGGCAACAGCAGCGCATTTTGAAGTTCGCCGTAAAACGATCAATGCAGAAATTTCTCGGAACGTGATCCAAGAATTTGAAAAACACTTCAAGATTCGCAGACAGTTTAACCTTCGTGGGAGCTGGACGTTTGAACAGAAACACCCTGTTCATAGCACTGCACGGATGACGGTGCGACTGTGCGACGAAGATTCTACGGGTCGCTTGTCTATCGCGATGACGTTTTACTGCCTTGACAAACCGCCGTAAGAGTAGAACAATTCTGTCTGTCTGATGTCTGATGATTCACCATTTGCGGTTAAATAAACATAAACTAACGTGTAGTCTATTTCTCGCCTAGCTGTGCACGGGTACTGTAGGTTGCCCAACGTTCGTCGTGGCAAGACCGAAACTATTGTGCCAGAATCGTCTGAATCTGCGGATTTCGGGATTTTTGAAAGTTTCTGACGTTTACATCTTGTTTTCCGACGTCGAATTGACCATAACCCCTGCACCCTCACCATCTGTAGAAATCGGCAAAACTCTGTTCTACGTCTAAGCGCTACATTATTCTGTCGTTGTGCAAATGTTTGCCTCGAATCGATGTATTCTAGACAGCGCAAAGGAAAAGCGAGGTCGGCGAATACGATGCAATCGTCAGAAACTCACAAAAAATCCCGAAATCCGCAGATTCAGACGATTCTTAGTCAATAGTTTCGGTCTTGCCGCGACGAACGTTGGGCCACCTACAGTACCCGTGAACAGCTAGGCGAGAAATAGACTATATGAAAGCGAATAGAACAGCCCTTCATCTCCGATCGCGGATCCGACGTTCCTCATCAAAGAAAACGTCTTCTCTGTTGCGCGATTCCGATCATCCTACCGTAATCTGACGGATGGTGGACGCCGCTCAGGACGCCGAAAGGTCGTAGAGGTGCTCGCCGGGTACTTTAACGCGCTCAGCCACTCGCAGAAGCAGGCGCCTTCGTGTGCAGCGGAAGATCGCTGCTCCTTTGGCGAAGAATGCGCAGCTGGCGGCGGAGGCGCGGGAGGCGACCAATGGAGGACCAAGAAGTGTTATGGACGGCACTTGGGTCCCGGAACAAATGCCCTGCCTCGATGTGCCGCGATGGCAGACTGAGTATCATTAGGCCGCGATGATTGGTTGGCAGCTATGTAATCGACGCGTGTTTCGTAATTCACTCTTTCATCATTGTAACATTCAGTTTCATTTATATTCGTTAATAGGCCTCTCTGCCAAGCAGCTTTTGCCATCTCCATGCATCTGTTCAATTAATTCCACGCTTTTCAGACTAAAGAATGAGTTCTGACGCGGATGTCGTTATCGTCGACGAGCTTTTCCGTCTCGCCCTGAACGCGCTCAACGAGAAGCCAAACCAGTCCGCCGTTGTGTCGCCGTTCTCGATCGCAATGGCTCTGGGGACTGTGAACATGGGCGCCAATCAGAAGACAAGCGCCGAAATCACTGACAATGCGTTCGCTGGAATCGAAAAAGACGTGGTCGCTTGCTGGTTTCGCGGACATCTCGCAGAACTGAAGGCTCGGCGCAGGACCAATATTGGTCTGAATGGAGAAATGATCGGGCCGCCGTTGTCCATCGCTTCGGCGCTGTTTGTTGAGGTTTGCTCTTTGTTTACGTGCGCCTTCAATCAATTTCAGCCATTTCAGAACAATTTGAATCTCGTGGAGCGCTATGCGACTAAAGTGGAGAAGAACTTTGACAGCAAGGTGGAACGAGTTGACTTTCGCAACAACGCGCGTGAACAGATGGTTCGAATCAACAAATTCGTCAAGGACGCAACAAAAGGCTTCATTCCTGAGCTTATCGCGGATGGACCTCAACCGGATAACATTCAATGCATCGTTGTCAACGCCATCTACTTGCGAGCGCGCTTCTTATCCGAATTCGACATATCAGAGACCAGAAACGAGCCGTTCAAGAACGAAGATGGAACCACTAAGCAGGTAACGTGTGTTTTAATTGCCCCAAAGTCATTAATCGTGTTTTTCTAGGTTGAAATGATGAATGGTGTCAGAAACGGAGGCTTTTTCGAAACGGATAGCTACGCCTACGCGCATATCGGCTTCAGCGACGAACGATTCAAGCTATTTTTCATTGTCCCAAAGAAGAGTGCTTTGGCGGAACTCAAGAAGTACTTGAACTCGTACTTTAGCTTCTCGGCTACCAATCAGAAAGCGTCGAGCAGCTTCACGATCGACATGGCTGTTCCCAAATTCAAAAGTGAAGGTGACTTTGATCTGAAAAAAACTTTGAAGCGTCTGGGCATCAACGAAATGTTCGATGCGGAGAACGCCAACTTGTATGGAATCGCCACCATGGATAACCCACCTCCTCTTTATGTTGATGCCATCATGCACAAGGTACACAGCTTGACTATCGGAAAAATTTCACCCAGGGATTTAGGCTATTTTCGAACTGGACGAAGAGGGCGTCACTGCAGCTGCTGCTACGTTCATTACTTTGCGCGGAGGCGGTTCCGCTCCTCCACGTACCATTCGCGCTGATAAGCCGTTCCTCTATGGAGTCACGTTCATGGGTGCTCCACTGTTCGTTGGTCAACTCTATTGAAGCGTTGTTGTTGTTTGTTTGTTGTTGTTGCTTATATAAAATACATTTTGCTCTGCGCTTCATGAACGGAATTAACGCCGACAATCCAGCGCTCCATTCGCCGTTGGGTAGTCGTCAGCTTTTGTGCGTTTTTGTCAAAATTGCGGTCATTTGCAGCGCGCAACTGCGGTTGACTCCCCGCAAATCGTCGTCAGCTTCTTGTCTTAGAGGTAAGCGTTTCCAGCTCGTTTCTCCCTATTTTCCGCTTCAGCTTCAGCTCGAGACAGCATGACCGATGACTACGAGCCGCTCGGACCCCTTGGAAGCGACACCGCTGCGCCGGACCCAACCTCCGTCCCCGCCTCCGCCCATCGGATTCCCGCTGGCGCATCCGTCGCCGCACGCCGCATCTCCGAAGAAACTGCCGACAGCGCCGATTGCGAAGAAGAAGGCGAAGAATGCCGGAGGGAGCTGCAACTCGTCGCGACTCGGGAATTCGAAGAAATCTGGAAGTCGTTCGGGGAAGAAGCTGAAGAAGGGCGGCGGAAAGCAGTCGGTGGAGAGCGTGGACGAGAACGAGGACGATGAGACGGCTCCGCAGGGCGCGAAGACTAAGAATTCGGGCGGAAAGAAGCGAAACAAGAAGCAGAAGATCTGCATGGGCGTCTCCGCGTTCCTCTTCCTCGCCATCGCGGGCGCATTCGGCGCTCTGATGCTTCTGAAGATTGAATTGTGGTGAACGAATAAATATTTATCTCGAGAATCAGGCAGAAAAGCAACAGAACCCGCAATAGTGCCTCGCGGGGCACTTGTTATCGCCGTAACAGGGTCCAATGGGCTTGAGTCCGTTACTGCAGGTCTGCAATGACAAGAGAATTGGCATCAACGGAGTCAAATCACCGAATTAGGTTCTTGGGTGTCGTTGTTGAATATATTCCAGCAGCTGGAGAGCTCGTCGTCGTTGTTCTCCTCCGCGACAACGTTGTGCGACGTTCTAGAAATGAAATTGAGGCTCCAATCAGATCGAATTACCTGTGATTCTCCTTCCACTGACGCTTCTCATCACCTGTGATACTCCTCTTCTTAAATTCAGCCAGTTCAGCCGCAGATTCTGCTTCGATTTCACTCGAAAGCTCGGATTCAACAGTCGCTTTCGGTCGCAGAGCCTCTCCCTCGACAATATTCGGCCTCATCGTCGTTGTCGGCGCTTCACCACCGTAGACCGGAGTCGTGCAGCACGATGTAAGCCAATGTGAGCTCCGCCGTTCGCACACTCCTCCTCGACAACGTTGTGCGATGTTCTAGAAATCAAATTTAGATCGAGTTGAAGCTGAATTGATTTACCGATGATTTTCCATCTGCCGTTGACCAGTCCATATTGACCATATTGTCAAACAAGTCCAGAAAAACAAGCCCAAAAGTGAACCACAGAAAGACAAAAACTTTATAACATACAAATCTTAGAAATCCATAAATTGAATAAAAAAAAATAAATCGAGACCGAACGGTCTAACAAAAAATCTATGCGTTGATGCGCTGTAGTCCCAAAGTCGTGTTCGCGTAGGAGAAGTCCTCGGCGAGCCTCGCGAAATCAATACCAGACGACTCGCTGGTGGCATCGCTGCTCGATGTCGTTGCCGATGTGGAGGGAGATGATGAAGTCGGTGAGCTGCCACCACTGCCAGAGCTTGTGCCAGAACTCCGGATGCGATAGTTACTAGCCGAAGCATGGAATAAGTTGTTCCCGCGTTCGGCATAGCATGCGGCTATGTACACGGGTGACGGTAGAGATGTGGTAAGATTCACTATCTGATGACCAAAAGTCAGTCCATGCGTGAGCGCTTCAAGCTCGTCCATCGTCATACTGCTGTCGTCGTGCAACACCGTGTAGCGCGGAGTTCGTGCCGTTCCCTTAAATCAAAAAATTTCACACTTTGAGATTCGAAAAGTGGTTTACCTGCAGCGCGACGTGCGAGTTGAGGAAGAACTCCGTGTAGCACGGGTGCACAACCTGCGTGTCGACAACGGTCCCCGGTTTGATGTTCTGTTGGGGAGCACGAGCTTTCGGATCCACCTTCGCCGGCATCAGTCTCACATTGTGCTTCCGCTGGACACAAATGAAGGTTATCTTCGGTTGCTTCTTGCACAATCGGGACGCCACGAGTTTGATCATCATCATCTCCAGGTCCAGTATATCCTTATACTGGCCTTCGGATGCCCCGTTGCGGTACACAACAATCTCCTCGGGTTCTTGGTCTCGGGCGGCAACGAACAAGTTGATGAGCGCAGTGATGACGGAAGACATGATCAGAGTCTTCTCGTCGCGGTTCGGTGCGGTGAAGAGGCAGTCACCAACGAAGTCGACGGGGTCTGTCTTGACATTTGCAGCTACGCCAACAACACTTGGCACGAGGTTGACGTTTGTGTGGTGATCTTGAAGGGTGTGGCTGTGTGAAGAACTAAAGCCGATGATGAGACGTCCAGGCGGAAGTACAGGTTTGTTGGCAATGGGGTGGAACAAGACTGTGTAGTTCAGTCCGCCGAGCTTCATGTTGGTCTAAAAAGAAAGTGATTTTTAGCGAAATTCAAGCAAAAGAGAAGTTAAATTGAACAACAATCGTGGTTTCAAAGTTCAAACAGCTCAAAGCATAACCCCACCAACTCACCTTGTTCACAATGTTTTCTAGGGTCAGCTTTTTCGACTTTGTAACGTCAACAACGTCAACAACTGTGCTCGCCTTCAGATCTTGTGTGACAACGCTGGTTTCCCGTTCGAGCAGCTTCATGTAGCCTAAAAATAACACCTGAACTAGAACTGAATCAGCCGCTCTAAACTAACCATGCAAGTTGGTGATTTCGTCACTGGTAATGAAAAGAATGAAGTCGATTTTGGCCTCTTTGGCTGTCTTCAAGACTCCTTGCATCTCGACTTTGACATCTTGAGTTTCACCGTTAAGAAATCCAATCCGCGCACAATCCGCAACTGTCATTCCACGAGCGCGACACTCAGCAGTAAACTTGACGACAAACTTCTCAACAATCGCCCTATTCAAGGCTGCGTACCGTTGGGAGTCAGGCAAAACACGCCCCATCTGTTCACGGATGCTGGGAATAAGTAAGCGGGCTTCGAATCACCGTGTTTCCACGTTGCTTTGGCCGCTTCCGGAGTCATCTGGCGCTCGTTTCCGTACATGATGTTGGGGTTCGGCAGTACTCGAGCATTTGCAATGAGAGGCTTGTTTGTGATAGTGAGACCGGCAGCTTTGTGATAAAAGTTATCACTATTCATCACGAGTCCACGCAGCAGTTTTCCAATTTGCTGGATTCGATCAGAGGGCGTGACTGCGCTTTGCCGGATCTGCTCTCTTGCTTGTGCTGGGGTTTGCTGCCTGAGAGAAACACGCTGACTGTGCACAACAAAACACAATTCCATGGGATAATAAGTAGGAGATCTTCTTCGAGCAGCTAAGATGAGAGGAGCATTGGGATATCTGCAAACATGAACTTGAGGACTGAAAGCATGAAACTCGATCTCACTTCAAATTGATTCCGTATTGGGTCTGGAAATAATCGAAGACAGTGGTTTCTTGGCCATTCTCCAGCAGGAAAATTTTGGAAACGGCTGACTCCTGCACTATTGTTTCGATTTTGAAGTTCTGGGGTCGTCTTCCATGATGAGTGGTGACGTATAATCCGCGAAGGTGTGGCACAAGTCTTAATGCATCCCTCACTTCTAACTGTTGACGGTTTCGGAGATGCAGAGTTTCGCATCCTTTCTGGTACAACGTTTGGCCGGCTTTGTGAAAAGCATTCTTCTTGATGTCGATAGCGACGGCGGCTCGACGACTCTCACGACCCATAGGACCTTCTATGATGTGCACGGACTTCTCGGCACCGACTGCGATTTTTTTACCCTCACCAAGATCAGGGCAATCAGCAGCAGCAAATCCAGACTCCTCAGGATTCAGCAAGTACGCAGCATTGTTTCCATAGCAAAGAACCTTGTCACTTAAATCACAATTTTGAGAGAATTGAACAGAAAATGAGGCAAACATACGGTGTGTTCAGAGCATACTGGGAAGTGAGGATCTCCAAGAACTGCTGCAACGAATGGTCGACTTCATTCATATCATTTGAGATGTAGCGGTCCAGATCAGAAGCAAAGATCAAAAAGTTTGAAGATACGCGGTTGATGTTGAGTTTGACTTCTGCGAAACCTTGGAAGAGTGGTTCGTTGACGAGTTCAGCTTCAGTGAAGGTAAATACACGAGGAGCTCCATCGAGGAGGTTGAGCATCATGGTTGAATAGAGAATCCGTTGACTGTCATAGAAAAGTTTCTCCTTCTGGTCTCCGAAGAAATCGGGGTTGGTATCAAAAGCAAGCTCCAAGGCACGGCGGCACTTCTCCGTACGGTTTAGGTGTTGTATGCTAAAACAAAGCCCCTTCAATTTGAGCAAAATACAATAAACAACTTACTCATCATAGGTCGTTTTGGTAAGTTCAATTTCCAGGTCACGGTGGCGCAAGCGACCTGTAAAGATGACGTCATAGCGGTACACGGGAGCCGACGACAATCCAAGTCCGTAAAGGTTTGTGGAGAGTTTGATGTTTTCGGAAGTAACAACGCCAGGTTTGATGGGCGGTTGGACAGCAGGGGCTTGTTGGGGAATTCCGGTCAGCTCGTGGAGGTATCCGACTTCGGTGTTGCGGCGCAGAGCGGTCATCGCACGCAATTCCAATCCGTACGCGTCGTTGTGTTGTTGGGCCATCTTCCACTACAGCAATATAGAATTGAAATTCTGCAACGAATACAGAACTGATAGCATTTGCAAGATACGATGATCAACCGCAGTTCTGTCAGCGGACAAATCACAAAAAATCAAGCAGAGGCAAAACAATTACGTAAATCAACAACTCGAGCCCAAACGAAGACAAAACGTAGTCTGAATCAGCACGCAACAATGGAAGAAATCGCGTACGAATGACGAAACGAAAGACTGATCAGCGCAGAACAGAGCCAAGTCGCGCCATGCGCATAAATTCGCAGCACAATAAAGCCCGGAAATTCATCGGATAGCAGCAAATGAACTGGAACACAAGAAAACCGTCCACCGCCAAGCAAATACGAACAATAACACACACACTCGGATCCGCTGTCAATATATAACAAAGAACATCCGCTCATTTGCCGCCAAAAACCAATCGCTCGCTCGCAGCCTAAAATGATGGTTTCTATGCAGGACGAGAAAATTCAAACTTGGCTGCAAACACGAGAAATCAGCTTTCAGCGTTCCGTTCCCTGAGGCGCGTCGACAAACCACAAACAATTAATTCTTCAAGCCCAGCACAAACTGCACGCTACGAAAATGGTATCACATCGATGAAGCGAACGAATTGAGAACTGATAGCATTTGCAAGATACGATGATCAACCGCAGTTCTGTTAGCGGACAAATCACAAAAAAATCAAGCAGAGGCAAAACAATTACGTAAATCAACAACTCGAGCCCAAACGAAGACAAAACTCAGCCTGAATCAGCACGCAACAATGGTAGAAATCGCGTACAAATGGCGAAACGAAAGCAAAGATCAGCACAGAACCAAGTCGCGTCATCAGCATAAATTCGCAGCGCAATGAGGCCCGAAAATTCATCGGCGAGCAGCAAATGAACTGGAAGACATCCACGGCCAAGCAAATACGAACAATAACACACACACACTCGAACACCAGCGCACTGGATCCGAACTGGTCAATAACAAAGAACATCCACTCATTTGCCGCCAAAAACCAATCGCTCGCTCGCAGCCTAAAATGATGGTTTCTATGCAGGACCAGAAAATTCAAACTTGGCGGCAAACACGAGAAATCAGCTTTCAGCGTTCACTGAGAAGTCAACAATTAGTTCTTCAAAACCCAGCACAGACTGCACGCTACGAAAATGGTATCACATCGATGAAGCCAACAATTCGAGAAATCAAATATTATTTATACGCACACACGAATCAATCACTATCGCGACCGCCCTTCCGCTTTTGATCCTTGCGGCTCTTCCGGCTCTTCTGGCTCTTCTTGCTCTTGTGACTCCGCTCGCTCTTCTCCTTCCCGCCGCCACCGCCGCTCTTCTTGTGCTTCTTGCTCTTCTTCTCGCCCGACTTGGGCTTTTTCTTCCGCTTCTTCTTCTTTTTCTCCTCGCCACCGCCGCCCTCCTTCTCCTCTTTCTCCTTCTTCTCCTTTGCGTTCTTGTCGTCGCCTTCGCTGTCCGAGCTCCAGTCGCTCATCACGTCGTCCATCGTCGGATAGTCGTTCTTGCCGCACTTCTTTCCCTCTGCGATTTGCATCTGAACGAGTAATTATTAATAAATTGCGACACAAATCGAAGCCACAAACCTGTTTCTCGTCCAACGGCATCTCCGCAGGCTTCGGCTCCGCGCTCTTTCCTCCTTCAATCTTCACGTCTTCGGTACTTTTCTCATTGGAGCCGCCGGGCGGCGCAACTGGCGCTGGTTGATCGGGCGACGTTTTCGTCTTCTCCTTGGAGTCATCGGCGCCGCGTTGCATCGGCGGATCCTGCTGAACGGAGACATCCTTCTCGGCTTTCCTCTTCTTCTTCGAGCAGAAAGCGACGCACAGCGGAGCGACTGCGGCCGTCAGCGTCGTGAAGATCGCTGCGAAGAGCACCGGATTCATGATCGTTTCCAACTGATCGAATGGAGAAGTCAACGACAGAGTGATCGCACGGCGAACGAGGGCGAGTGGTAAAGTTCGTCTAGACATCGGCTGAACTTATCAGACGCGCAGGCGCCGCCGAAGAAGAGACGACATTCAGGAGCAGTTGATCGGTTCGAAGCCAGTGGTTGCGCGGGATCCGCTCGTCGACGGTCTTTGACAGCAACTATGGACCATAAAGTTCTCTCGCTTCTGGTCGCGATCGCGCTGGTGAGTTTCGTTTCGAGCAATTTTCGGTCTCAATCTCAATTTCAGGTTGCGCTTCTTCGAAACAACCCAACTCTGGTAAGCGGTGCTCCTGCGCCGCCCCGTCGGAATAGAACGGAATCGCCTCCGTGGGCTAATAAGAATGAAACGGTCTTGCCCCCATTTCCTCCACTGCCTGTGCAGAATGGAACGTTCTCCTTCCCGCCTCCCTGGTCTGTGCAGAATGGAACAGCTGATCGTGGCAACAGAAACGCAAATGGTAGCCAATCAACGATTCCGCGAAACTCTGGAAGCGGCTTGCCTGTGTCTTTTAACTCTACCGTGCAGCCGAAGACGCCTGATGTCACATATCCCAAGCTTCCTTCATCTACCACGACGGTTCCATCATCTACCAGGAAGCATAGAAAGCCTCCAGTCGGTTCCAAGAAGCCTTCAAACACAACCGTTGCTGTGAACACTTCTCTAGATACCACGAACGTAACATTCTTTACCGTGCTGCCTTCGTTTGCGAATACGACAGAAGTGAGTTCCACAAGCCTATGTATATCTGTATCCTAGAGTTTCAGTCGCCCGATCGAGTAAGTGAGAAATCTACGGGAACTGCAGAGGAAACTACGACTGTGACGATTGAGACAACTACAGTGACTACCGAGGAAGCTGCGAATACTGTGACTCTGGAAGCCGAGGCCACGACTCCAGAAGTGCCGAAGACCTCGGAAGCGCCGACGACGACTACAGTCGCTACGAATGCTCCGGAAGAGCCGCCGATGACTACAATCGCTCCGAATGCTCCGGAAGAGCCGGCGACGACTGCGGAAGCAACGACGACTCCGAAGGCAAATGCGAACACTACCGTGACCGTCGTGAGTACGACTGCGTCGATTTCAACGACGACAACATCTGCTCGGACGACCACAGCTTCGACTACTTCATCGACTACCACAACCACGGAACGTTCTACTTCGTCTACTACTACTACTCCGAAGCGAACGACGGAAGAATCAACGACCCGTTCATCGACCACGGAACGCTCTACCAGAAAGACAACGACGCAGCGGGTTGTTATACCTCCAATCGTTACGCCTCCTCATGATCCAGACGAGCCGGAAGATCCGTCGAATCCGACATATCCAGATGATCCAACGCAGCCTCGAAGTCCAACACGAGCAGCACCGAAAGAGTAGGATTCTCGTTTTTCAGTGCTAAATTAATTCTCCTCTTTTCAGCGATGACGATAGCAGCTACGTTACTCTCATTGTAGTCCCAGTCGCGGTGGTCATCACGATGTCTATTGTCGCCGCGGTTTTCGCATTCCTCATGCGTCATCGGAAAAAGAAGGCGAAGCAAGAAGAGGAGCGAGCGAGGAGACGCGGACCCGTTTACGCCGGACCGCAGCCTGTGACCACCTCCGCATCGTCAACATCGAACAAAACAACGCAGCCGATCCGCTCCAAAGAGCCCGCAGCCACACCGGAGAAGAAGTTTGCGACCGGCGAAAACGCTCCGTTCCACATGCCTGTGAGCGCGTTCAAGCACATGGGACCAGTGAAGATGGACATCAACCCGACCGGCTTGCAGAAACATATCCTGTCGGACGTTCCGGACGAGGAGGCGCCCAGCGATCTCGAGGTGCACTTCGATATGGAGAACAACCTCGTGTTCGACATTGGTAGTGAGGTGGAGGACCGCTACGATGGCGATCAGTTGCTGCCGAAAAAGGAACCGAAGGCGAAGAAGAAGGCGGCGAAGAAAGTGGACGGCAAGGAAGAGTAATGATTGTGCGTCGCGCATTTGATAAATGTCGTTTATTGTGTCGGTGTGGATATGGCTTGAAATCGTCCTAGAATACCGCAAATAACATGTTTTCAGGTGTTGACTGGCGTGTCGCCAATTTATTCATTCGTGTAAATGCGAGTTGAATTGATTGCTCGGAGTTCGCACCAACGCGTCCACATCACTCGCGCGCGGTGCAACAATTCACGTTGTTTGGAGCGTGCGACATTTCTCTTGTGTCTTGAGACGAATCGCGCTCACTAATCTCGCTGACCGCGTATAGATTTTCGATGAGATGCTCGGATATCGCCGTGTGTGGCGGTGGGTCACGTTGCGCGAGGGCGCCGTCGCCTAGCCACCCAGCCAGCCCCCAATGTGAAACCGACGGAATTTATCGCGATTTCTCCATTTTCATCGCTTCGCTTTGTTTATAGTCGGTGGGAAGCGTATCGCTTCGCTTCTCCGTTTACTTTGCAGCTTCGCTCAACGTGCTAATCAACGCGTATTTTCCAGGATCAGGATTCGAGAATGATCCGCTTCATTCTGATCCAGAATCGCGCTGGCAAAACGCGTCTGGCCAAATGGTACATGCATTTCGATGACGACGAGAAGCAGAAGCTCATCGAGGAGGTGCACGCCTGTGTCACCGTACGGGACGCCAAGCACACGAATTTCGTCGAGGTAAGCAATTGAGTTTAACACGCGTTCACGTGGATTATGTCGATCTTTCAGTTTCGTAACTTCAAGATTGTTTACCGGCGATACGCGGGTCTCTACTTTTGCATCTGCGTCGATATAATGGACAACAACCTGTACTACTTGGAGGCGATTCACAATTTCGTCGAAGTGCTCAACGAATACTTCCACAACGTGTGCGAGTTAGATTTGGTCTTCAACTTTTACAAGGTAAGGATGATTCCTTGATTTTTGGTGTGAATTGCTATCCGCTCATTGAATTTGCAATTCTATAATTTTCCCTCTCATTTCAGGTCTACACTGTAGTCGACGAGATGTTCTTAGCCGGTGAGATACGCGAAACGTCGCAAACGAAGGTGCTCAAGCAACTCCTAATGCTCACTTCACTCGAATAGGTTCTCAGTCCTCCCCACTGGCACTCTCTTTTCATTCTTATTTCGTCAGCCATCGTCAGAATTCCCATAATTCAGAACTCTCTCTCTCTCTTCTCACTCACTTGGTGCATTCAAATCTCTTCAAGATAGATTTAGTTATGTGTGCATCGTATTTGTACATTCACGATCGTTTGCCCACATCTCGCGAATCGACCTACCGCATAATTGTTGGTTGTAACTTATTTAGAGTACTTTATTGACTTGTATTTTAACTGCCGATATCGGTGTCGTTCATAAAAGCTGAGCTTATCTCAATCTCCAACGCGTTCAGTTCATCTCGCATGCGCTCATCCCATTTTCTCATCGCTGTGCAAGCCTTAAATTTCTCGTAATTGGTCAGGTTTGGCTCTAGTTTGGCTTACTTTTCTGATCTGATCGTTTAGTCGCTTGATTTCTTCGATTTTCGACGGAACAGAAGCGCACGGAACGAGATTGTCGTTGAGAAATTGATCTTCGAGTGAATTCTGACGATCCCGATGACTTTGGATGGCACTCTGGAGGGATTTGAGGGTGTGGACTGTGGTGCTCACGCTTGAGCTGAGCAGAGGGCGGAGATTCGGCGGACAGGGAACGTCGGCCAGCATTTCGCGGCGTTTTTCCGCGGATACAAATTCGGTTTTTGTGAGTTGATGATGCGCGTTTGTTAGATGATGATTTAGGCCGCAACATCCGCACAGTAGGCGCTGGGATCCTTGGTCGCATGTGTCACAGAAGAAGGTCTTGTCGGGGTGCAGTGAGTTGGCGCAATTCGAACACCGAAGTTCAGAATCCTCCTCTTCGCCATTGACAAGATGATCGAGAACGTCCTTCAGCGCTCTGTTCGGCGGCAATCGATCGATGTCCGAGTGGAAATAGTTTGTCTGCCTGCAGATCGGACATTGGAGCTTGCGATCACGTGTGATGCGCTCCTCGCAGCGCTGGCACAGCGAATTCCCGCAGCAAGGGAGTTGTTTCGGCTCTGCGAACGTCTCATAGCAGACGGGACAGGCGAGCGCGTTGTGCGTGACGAAGACAATATCGGAATCAGGGGTGCTCGGCGGTGATTCCTCCTCCGCCGCTGACTCATCATCGTCTCCGCTGCTGAGCTCCAACGCGTACAAGTGCGCTTCGCCCGAGCAGCGCGGCATTGCGCAGCGCCCTGACAGATAGAGATGGTCGTTGTGGAGCGCGAGGCGACAATTCTGTCGTAGACGATGAGCGGACCAGGCGATTTTTAGGGGTTTGACTTGGAGCGCGTCCAGATCCAGCGTTAGCCATTCGCATTCATCGGAAGTCAGGCGAGGCGAGGAGCATACGATGTAGACGAGTTGGGAATGCGGCGCGACGCTGATCGACGCGTATTTCAGCATATCCGGTGAGATTCTGCCAGATAGTTGAAGATCGTGGCGGATCCATTTGTGTCCTTCGAACGTCAGCAACGCGGAGAAGTCGTGCACCAAGCAGTGGATCTTCTCGTCCAGAACGAAGAGCAGAGGCGTTGGATTGGCTGAAGAATAGAACAACATGGACAGAGTAAGGCTGCGCGCGCTTACTGGTTGGCGGATCGGGAAATTTGAATTTTCGTTGATTTCTGATCGAATAAACCTCGTTCGACGTGAGAATGTAGCCATCGGGGAGCATTTTGAAGATTTCTCTGCAATTTCAGCTTATTTATGGTCATGTTTGGAGCACGTACGACTTCATTCCGGTGGTTATCGGCTCGCCGACAAACCTGAACGTCCTGGAGATGGTATCGGCGTCGATTTCAGCGTAAAACGCCTCTCCGCAGCGCGTATAAACGAAGAATAGTCGATTGTCCAGATTGTAGAGCTGCTTGAAGTGGATATTCTCAATTTCCGGCAGAATACGCAGCTGGCAAGAGAGTCCTGTGGTCAGGTTGGCCGCTGTGAGGTAGCGGCTCCTGAAAGAAGGACGTGCACGTTATTAGCCTGAACGAGGGAAAACTCACAAATTGCCCACAAAGATGACATGATTGCGGTAGATGGCGAACGGCGCATCGTAACGGCGATGCGAGCAGTGGAAGAAGCAACTCGCCAGCGCCATCGCAGCGGGACGAATTATGGCGGCGCGAGCGAGAGCGGTGAAAGGAAGCCGCATTTTCACAAAACAAGGTAAATACTGACGCTGCAATGGTGTTTTTGTTTGCGGATTTTGTCGCCTGTGCCGAGGTGTAACATGGCGTCGTGATAAGCATGATAAGCATTGACTGCGGAGACCACAAAAAATCGCAAGCCCCCTAGGGGATTCGAACCCCTGGCCGTTAGATTAAAAGTCTAACGCTCTACCGCTGAGCTAAGGAGGCTCTGGCTGCTGATGTCTTCGTTGTGTATATACGTCAAGTGCCAAACAAATGTTTATTCATCGGATTGCGTCGCATCTGCTTCCAACGATTCTGAATCACCATCAGCGACTTCTTTCGACTTTTTGAACGCATCGGGCATGCCGGCGGCGGCCTTCTCTGGCAGTTTCTCTGATGATAGCGATTTCACGGGTGATTTCTTCGCTTCCAGGAGTCCCACCGCGTCGCGCGTCGTGTTCGCCCGCGACTTGAGCTGGAATTCAATCTCCTTCGAGTCGTCCTCAAGCGTCTCCTTCTTCGTCTTCTTCCGCTGCTCCTGCAGTCGCGATTTTGTGTTCTGCCGCACGCTGTCCCAGTCGCTCCTCACGTCGTCCATCGTCGGGTAATCCGTTTTCCCTCGCATTTGACCCTGCGCGATCTTCTCCTGCAAGCGAACAACGTGAAATTGAGCGGAAAATGGATTGAACTGACCTCTTTCGCATTCTTCGGCATCACTTTCGGCTTCAGATCGATCTGATCGAGCTCCTTCTGGTTTTCCCGCGCTTTCTCCTTCTTCGGCTTCTTCTTCGGCGCCTTCAGCGGCTTCTCTTCGACCTTTGGCTCTTCTTCCTCGTCGAGCGGCGTGATCGGTGGCAGCACTGATTGCTCGCTTGGCTTCTCGATCGTTGATGAATCGCTCTTCTTCTTCGCGTCTCCTTCGTCCTTTTTTTCCTTTTTCGTCTTCCGCTTCGTCAGCACCTGCTTCGACGGTCGTTTCTCCTTCTTCGGTGGCTCCTTCTCATTATGCGACGACCTCGACTTCTTCCCGGAGGAGCGCTTCTTGCTCGAGGAACGCTTCGACGAGCGCTTCGAGGACTGCGACGTCCGCGGCCGAGGCTCCTCGATATTCTCGACGATGACGACCTTCTTCAACGGCTCCTGCTGCTTCTGCTGAGTGTTTTTTGGTTCCTGAAATCAACGATTGAGCTATACAGAACGAATAACGGAAATCTCACCTTTTCCTTGATCGAAGGGGTCTTCTTTCGCGAGCAGAGGACGCTCGACGTCGCCACGACCGCGCCGCTGAAGACTGCAAACCCGCAACCGATCGGCAACATTCTAATCGAGCGAATGAAGAGCAGCGGAGCGAGAGGAGGGCGATGAGCTCGTTGAAGTGGCTGTCTAGACAAGAAGGAGCGGCATCGGAGAGCAGACAGATTCAGTTTCAGCAGAAGGCCAATGAGCGACCAATGAAAAGCATGAAAATAACGATGAAAAGTGATGAAATTACGAAAAAAGACAATTTTGATGGTTGTTTCAGCGTCAAGTTGTGGTTAGAAATTGTAGTTGTTGCAGAGCATATTCGAAAATAGACTATTGAAATTTGGTTTATATAGACGTTGTAGCAAGTGATCGATAGAGCCTCCTTAGCTCAGCGGTAGAGCGTTAGACTTTTAATCTAACGGCCAGGGGTTCGAATCCCCTAGGGGGCTTGCAATTTTTTGTTGCTTGTTTTTCAGTGTTCGAATCAAATTGTTTCGCTTGGATATTGTACGCAAATGATTTTGCTGCCAAAAGATTTCACCAAACGGTGAAGAAGAACAATGTCAAAACAATCCATCAAAAATAAAAAATTAACAAGCCCCCTAGGGGATTCGAACCCCTGGCCGTTAGATTAAAAGTCTAACGCTCTACCGCTGAGCTAAGGAGGCTCTGTCTGTCGAAGTCTTCGTATTCTATGTATGCCAAGCATCACAAACAAATTATGTTAATGTGAAGTTTCGCAAATTTTGGCTATTTTGGGGACTCGAAAAAAAGACTTGAAAGTGAACTCTTTGGCCTAACTGCGCGCGCCGACTATCAACTATACTTGGTTACTCTTGTACTTGCTAAACCAACGTTTTTGGCCTTTTTGGTCAGATTTTCATGCCATGAGAGTTCGTTTCCACCTCGAATTGTTCGTAAAGAACCCGATTAACACAGGTTTGATCCGAAATACTCGATGAATCGTTAAATCTACTACAAAATCACATTTTCCTTTATTTTTGTGTTTCGACCGCTTGTGAGCGTACCTTAAGCCCAAATCCGAACGTACTCCCGAACCATTCCCTTTCTCTTGCTTTGATTTAGTCTCAACTGGATTTTAGCCTGAAGACAAAGACTGAACGACGAGATTTATGTGTCAGGCGAGTTTCAGACAAAAAGCTCCCAAATTTATGATCTCCTCCTCTCGTATCCATAGGAAACACGACATAAGAGATAAAATTTCACGAAAATTTGTCTTCTTGGCCCATTTGACGACATGAACTGGTGGTCGCTGCTATTGGTGATCCTCCACGGGGTAGCTAATTCCATAATGGATTCTAAGCGAATTTGCTGCTTTAGACCCTTGCGGACGCTCGAATACGGTACACTTATCTTCCTGTCGACTATGCGGGCGCGTTTGAAGACGAATTGAGCGTCGACCACGTTGACGATTGCTCAACGCTCGCTGCGGAAACGAATAAAATCGGATTTCGGATCATAATCAACGAAACTGCGCAGTACTGTGCGTTGCTGACGCAATTTGCCCGTTTTGAGAGGAAATCGGATTGGGGCGTTCGTGATTACATCCTCGACAGCAATTTTGACGACAACGTTTGTCGCTCTGACTATGCTAGAAACGGTAATAGCATTGAGTAGCCGCTTTTTACCTGTTAAAGTGCTTTTAGTTAGTGAGATCATCTCGGGACCGTGTGAACTTCAGGGAAACGACTGTGGATTGCTTGAAGACATCGTAAGTTCACGGTGAAAAGACGTTTATCTCTCACTTTGTAGAGAAATCACTGCGCATCTGTGGCAGACTCCAACGCCGAATGCATCTGTAAGAATTTGTGTCGTTTTTTGTGGCTTTTGTAAATCGTTACATTGCAGCCGATGATGCAACAACACAGCCTTTCGAAACATCAACCATGACTACTTCAACAATGGAAACGTCAACAACGTCGATTGCTACTACAACGAGTGAAGATTTCGTGTCGTTTTTTGGCTTTTGGCAACTCATAACATTGCAGCCGATGATGCAACAACACAGCCTTTCGAAACATCAACCATGACTACTTCAACAATGGAAACGTCAACAACGTCGATCTCAAGCACAACAAGCGAGGATCCATTTGGTTTTCTTAATCCATTTTTCAAAAAAAATAGTTAAAAGGTAACAAAGACAAAAAAGAATATCGAGTTGTCAGTGAGCCTGTCTATGTCTAGATAGACCTACGAGACAACTGAATGCAATGCTTTTTGTCTTTTGTACTGATTTACACGAGTTGTTTACAAATAAAATGTGATTTACAATGTGAAAAGAAATAACTGGTTTACATGACCGTCAACGTGAACGAACGACAAACCTAAGCGAACTGCAACAGCGTCTATCGCAACAACTGCAACTAAACGAAAAATAAATTCTTAATTCAGTATGATTGAAAGCTTTGCGGCCATTTGCGACCTCGAATTAGTCTAGAATGGCCATGGAAACATGGATTTGCGGCCATTTGGCCGAAAAAGGCCAAAAATTGTCATTTGCTGACTTAGCCTTTCGCGTGCAACCGCACATCGCGATTTTTCATTGTTTCTCGGCTATTCAGCCGCAAACCTGTATTTCCATGGCCATTCTCTGCTAATTCGAGCTCGCGAACAACTCTCATGCCATCAGAATCGCTTGAAACGAAAAGCCATTTTTGATGTTACCAACAAGTTTTCGGAGTTACTCGTTCCACAACCGATTAGAGCGTTTCGAATTGATTAACAATAACAGATTGACCCCTTAATGAACGGCCACACAGAACGACTCATCAGCTCTCTCTCTCTCCTCTCATTTTTTCCGTATTTGTGCACTTCCCGCCTCAATTTACCCACTTAACCAGCGTGCGCACCCCCTTTCATCGTATGTAAACATATCCGACAGCGGCGGCGGCCACTGTACATCCATCCTCGCCTCTTTCCCGACACCTTTTTGCGCGCCCTATTGTCTGTCCGTCCATCCGTCCGTCCGACCAAGGCCATCGCCACTCCCCGGCCGCCCGACAATCTGTGGCGAATCACCGCCTAGCGGTGCCTACATTAGGGTTCTCCGCCACGCCGCCGCCGTCGCAAACCGGCTATGACCTTGCAACGCGCCACAGACTCCATATTCTCGCTCTTTAGGCGTGCACGAGTGACGCGCGTCCGTTCGCGCCGCCACGGGCGATTTGCATAAAGTTTGATTTACAATGTGTGACGCGTCCGCGACGCATAAGTGACGCCAATTACAATGTCAGCAGCAGCAGCAGCCATTTTCAGCGCTCTTTCCTTCGGGACCCCCTTCAGTGCTACTTTATTATACACTGCCACTCGTGATGCTGCCCGAAATCGAGCCCTTTCTCGTTCTCAGCGTCATTGGCGCCTTCATCTTCGCACTGATCGTCATCCTAACTTGCTGCTACTGTATTTGCGGATGTTGTGGCGGATCCTATAAGAAGAGCAAGAAGTTTGTTCTCGACCACGAGAACGACGTCAGCGAGCTGGAGTATCGGAAGGAGATTCAGCGCTTGTTGGATCGGTACAAGGCGATGGAGAAGCGCAAGGCGAACCCGGAAGAAGTGGATTATGCGATTTTGGTGAGTCGTTTTGGTGTTTGAATTAGCATTTGAATGAGAATTGAACGCCGTTTTGATGGTCGGTGATCTTTAGAATATATTTAAAAGCTATTTGCATGAAAATCAATGTGGTCGGTTTTTAACGGTTAACCAAAGAGATGGTCACTTTTTGGGACCAAAGTTATGAAATTTCAAATAAAGTATTACAAAATGGTGTCTCAACGTTCTGAGCTGCTCTGGCCTTCGTTTACACGTTGCGCCTGTCTATAATTGTCTTAAAATGGTCACAATCACACAGATTAATCGATAGATTGCATCTAAAATTCACATTTTGGTCTTGTTTTCAAACTCCAACTGACCGGTTTGCTCACAAAACAGATTAAAATGCGTCGTTTCGTGCAGCACACCCATGTCGTGATTGGCCCATTACCATGATTTTCGATGGTTAACCAAACAAAGTCGTTGGAAGCAAAAGCAAACGTGAAAATGACGTGAAAATCCACGATTGTTTGGCCTTTTTTGTTGCTCAAATGACATTTAAAATCGTCACGTCCATGATTTTTGCTCAAATGGCATTTTTAACACAATCGATCAATGAAAAATTTCCGAAAAAAAGCCGGAAAAATCAGCTTTTTGCGGTCTAGAATGCGATAATCGCGTGCGATAATCGGCGCTCATCGCTGTTCGCAACATTTCAAGCGCGCAATGTTTAACATTAAACCAGTTTGTTAAAAGCTAAAAATTGAATTTTCCATTTTCGAGCACCGGTTGATGCAGATTGGCTGCTTTCAGGTCAATCCAATTGTTGGAGAATGTGTGTGGCCCTCACGGAAATCAGCATAAATTTGAATAATCTCAATTGCCAATATGTAGACCCGTTTTTGGGCGTGTGGAATGCAACACGCAGCATGTGGAATGTAGTGAAATGTGTGCGTAAACGTGGGGTAAATGGAGCACATAATTTATTCCCCTAATTGACTGAACCACTCGTTTTATGTCTTGTTTAACGACAATCGACATTTCCCGCGTTAATTGATCAATCGAGGTCATCGTTGGTATTGATTCGGGGGGCATTTTTTGATGTTTAATCAATTCATGACCTAAATCAAGCCTTTAATAGCTTAGAAACCTTTTGATTTCGGTGTTTCAGCACGAAGCCTACACCACCGCCGAGACCAGAGCCGCCACTCCGGTCAAAACGCGTGCCAAGACCCTCGCCGACCAAGCCGCTCAGCTCAAGAAGGAGCTGGCAGAGTACAAAGTCGAGCACAAAGTGGAAATCAAGCGTGACGAGTACAACCCGAACCGCCGGAGGACCTGGGGAGGCTTGAACGAGGAGAGCGAGATCGAAGCGGTCGACCTTCCAAATCAAATGAACATGGGAGTTCAAACAACGTGAGTTGTCGTCATCGTCAGCTCGCAAAGGTCGAAAATTAATCGAATTACAGCGGAACCCTCGAAAGACGTCAATATGACGCCGTTGTCATCGCCTCCGTCAAGAATGTCGAAACCACAGTTTGAGAGCACAAGGGAGAGAAAATAAGGTCTTTGTTTGTTTGTACGGGTTGTTGAGCGTTGAATAAATGAGAATTATGCGTATTCGTAGGCGATGGAGATCAGGTAGGCTTCTTCTTGCTGGAACGTTTCGGCGTTCTCGACGAAAAGGAGCACCTGGAATGAGGGATGATGATCAAGAAATGAGAGAAGTTAGCGTATATTACTTTACTAACGTGGAAATGTTGAAACAAACAATTTATTAACATATAAAATCAACTTCCCTTAACGGACAAACAGTAAAGACGTGTCAAAGCATTCTGTATTAACAACCCCACCCGTCGCTCGATAATTATCAATTTCATCCGCTAGCGCGTCTCGTGCGAGTATTTGAATTTTCTTCACCAAGGTGTCCTGCTGCATCAGCTGCTTCGCAAATTCGATCGCACTTCTTCCTTTGCAGGTCGAATAGAACGCAGAAATGTTGATTTTAGCAAACGAAGACAGCAATTCAGCTAGATCGCCTTCGGGAATTTTTGAATTGACGTCGTACAAATGCAGTCTTGGAAAGTTCAAAAACGGTTGCAAACTCTTAATTAGCGCATGAAGTTCCTCTTTGGATGTGTCGCTTGCAGCCCACCCTTCCGCCACACATTGAATGCAGTCGAAGCGCAGGTATTTGGAACCAACCTGCTCCACCAAAGTTGTAAGAAGAGGATTGGAACCAAAGTTTGCGTTTAACAAGCTGTAATACCACTTACCATCGGAGAAGCCAACACCCAACTTAAAGCACTTTCGATTGGCAGAGTGATCCTGGAGCGCTTTCTTCCATTTGGCATCTCGGAAAGGGACGTCCACACTAGGGAGCTTCTTGATCGTCCCGACCACGGCGTCGCAGAACGCGAAGGCAATCGAGTCCATCAGAAGCACAGAATTTAACGAAAAATTGATTTTTACCCGCATTTATAGTCGTTTTCCATGAAAAGCGACGCTCGCAATGATGCAATGTGCGATTAGTCTATCCCACAACGCTAAAACTGCGGAAAAAATAAATAAAAGACATATTGTGTTTGATGCTATGGGCGATTTAAGTCTAAATTCCTTTGTACACAGCTGTCGGAGAACGCCTCCGTCAAGAATGTCGTATATCCATTGTACTGTAGCACTTTGACTGTTCTTTGCTAAAACTGACCATTTTCGGCCGTTTCGAGTGATTCTGATAGCATGAGAGTTCATCGCGACCTCGAATTGGCCTAGAATGGCCACGGAAACACAGGTTTGCGGCTGAATAGCCGAGAATCGATGAAAAATCGCAATGTGCGGTTGCACGCGAACGGCAAAGTCCCAAATTTGTCAGCAAATGACAATTTTCTGCATTTTTTTGGCCAAATAGCCTGTGTTTCCATGGCCACGGCCATTCGGCGAGTAGCTCAGAGGTAGTGCTTCAGTTTGACAAACGGATGGCCAACGGTAGGCAGCCATTTTTTATTTTTTTGAATATGGGGCAAATTTGATCAAAAAACAAGAGAAGAACCGCTTTTCTGTCTGTGATGCCTTTGGTCGACAAAGTAGAGATGAAGACGGTGGGCCAAGGCCAAATTGAAATAACGATGTATAGTTGGAGCAGAGTTTGGTAGACTTGGTAATGCTGGCAACCGTACGGACATGGAAATGTTTATACAGATGAATTTATTACCATATCAAAACAACCAATCGAACTGCGTTAACGGACGAACCGTAAAGACGTTCTATTAGCTCCATCACTGAGACGTTCTGTATTAACATGAACAACCCTCCCAGTCGCTCGATAATCCACAATCGCGGCCGCTAGCGCGTCTTCTGCGCCTTGTATTTGAATTGTCTTCACTAAAGTGTCCTGCTGCATTAATTGCTTCGCAAATTCGATTGCGCATCTTCCGTTGCTAGATGAAAAGAACGTACAAATGTTGACTTTTGTAAACACAGACAATATTTGATCTAGATAGCTTTCGGGAATTTTTGAATTGACGTCGTACAATTTCAGTAATGGAAAGTTCACAAACGGTTTGACATTTTTAATCAGCACGTGAAGTTCCTCTTTCAACGTTTCGATGCCAAACCATCCGACATAACCCACACATTCAATGTAGCAGATGCGCAGGTATTTGGGACCAACCTGAGCCAGCAAAGTTGTAAGAAGAGCATTGGAACCAAACTTTCTGTTGAACAAACAATAAGACCACTTGCCATCGTAGAAGTCAACAAACAACCTAAAGCACTGTCGATTGGCAGAGTGATCCTGAAGCGATTTGTTCCATTTGGCATCTGGGAAAGCGACATGCAGGCGAGGGAGATCCTTGATCGTGCCGACCACGGCGTCGCAGAACGCGAAGGCAATCGAGTCCATCAGAAGCACAGAATTTGACGAAAACTTGAATTTCACCCGTATTTATAGTCTTGTTTTCAATGAAAAGCGACGCTCACGATGATGCATTGTGCCATTAATCTGTCCCACAACGCACAAAACTGCGAAAAAAAGAACATATTTTGTTTGGTGTCACGGCGATTGATACCGTAAGTTCGTACAAAAGCTCAAACTTAAATGCCATTAAATGCAATCTTTGTGACCTGCAAATTCATGCAATGGCATCAATTTTAGGTCTTCCTGGGCCTGAATCTCTTTGTACACAGCTGTCGGAGAACGCCTCCGTCAAGAATGTCGAAACCACAGTTTGAGAGCACAAGGGAGGGAAAATAAGGTCTTTGTTTGTTTGTACGGGTTGTTGAGCGTTGAATAAATTAGAATTATGCGTAGTCGTAGGCGATGGAGATCAGGTAGGCTTCTTCTTGTTGGAACGTTTCGGCGTTTTCGACAAAAAGGAGCACCTGGAATGAGTGATAGTGATGATCAAAAAATGAGAGAAAATCAAAATTTTGTTTGTGTAGCTCAGAGGTAGTGCTTCAGACTTACCTCTCTTTTCGTAGGAGTCTCAATAACAGGCTGGAAGCACAGGACCACGCTGACCGAGTGCTGAGGTAGAACATCGTAGTATTCTTGAGACAAAATCACCAAATTTTCGTCCGACGAATGAACTCGGAACTTTTGTTCCACGTTGTACTGGTTCTCCAGAGCAATTTTCTTGAATTTACGGATATTTTAAGCTTAAAACGCTCTGCTCACCCGAGTTATGACCTTATTACCGCCTATAGTCAAGTTCACATTGTAAGATTTGGTAATATTCGGCTCCTTCACGTTCGTGTAGATCAGCCACGCGTTGAGCAGCTGCTTGAGGCTCTGATCAACCGCTGTCACCATCAGAACGTGGTCAATCCGCTTATCGGGCGTGAAAATCGCCACCGGAGGATCCGCTTCTCGTATGGAACTCCCGAGGACCGCGTTCGGGGATCGATTCGAATGGACGAATGCGAGGCAAAGAGCTGAACGTAGGGGTCAGGAATCGCTGCGAGACGCAGAGGAAGCGGGATCTTGGTCGATTGACCCTGAATGGTCTGCACGGAGACTCGATTGCACGCGTGTAGGGCGATCTGCCAGATGGAGAGGAGCCGAAAGCTGAATTGATCGCCGTAGAACATGATGAGGAACGTTTTGACCGAGGTAGAGGGTCCAGAATGGGTCTGTAAATGGAGATTACGGTAATTTTAAGCTACAATAACCCAAAAACTCACATTTATGATCACATGTTGACCTCCATCGTTGCCACTCCGCAGCTTACAGAGTACTGTAGGATCCGACGACATAATCTTCAGAATATGTCTATTATCTTAATCAAATCCGTAACTACCGTAACCCAAAACTCGACTTACTTGGAATTCCAGTGATTTTCATGACTTTTTGGAATTTATTCTCCGCATCCTGGAAGAATCTGAAGCTCTGATTGACAATGTAGCCTCGGGGGGTGATTTTCAGGTCCAAAATGGCAACAGGCTCCCCAGACGATCGATGGAAGACCGCTTTAGCGGAGAATGGATTCAAATCGATGTCGTCGTCGAACGAATTGTAGGAATGCTCGTATTTGAACGGAACGTAGATCGTTTCCATCGGTTTGAGGAGAATGTGAGTTCTGCTGTTGTCGTAGATGTCCCTGTCGATGCTCGAGCTGATATTGTTGACTTTGCGGAGGTAGAGCCACTCCTCAGGGTCGGTTACAAGCCTGAAAGTCGAAAAATTCAAATAAACTGGTGTTCGCGGCCGCACCTACCGTAATCTATTGTCCGTAACGCAAGGTTTGCATCTAACCGCTATAGGACTCGTATTTTGCAGTTGAAATTCGAAAAATTCCATCTGCCCCAGACTAGGATAGATTGCATGTTCGGTCGTGATGCTCTGGAAGACGACTTTGAGCAGCCTGGTCGCCTTGTTCTCGTTTCTGAGTTGTTTGTACGCCTCGAGCTCTTCTTGGAAGATGAATCTCTTGAGCGTTTTCTTCGTAAAACTCGGATGTTCGAGCTCTTTCAGCCGATTCCACTCTTCGATCCTGTCCATTGCCTTTATGTCTTCGTTTAGCTCATTGGACGCGTCTACCCTGAAAATTAGAGCAATCCTACCGTAGTAGACGACAGAGAACCTACTTTTGAGCTGAAATGTACCTCTGCAGAGCAGAATCGTGGATCGCACCGACGGATTTCGCTCTGATTCGCATCGAATTCGTCAAATTGGGGCTGTACACGCGGCGAAGTGATTTTTGAATGATTAGAGGATTCGGACGCTTGTCTTGTGCTGAAATTGAACATGTTGGATACGGTAGCGGAGGGGAAAGAACGTACTAAAACTTCGAATAGAGCCGTGGCCAATGTTTCCAATATGGAGAAGCAAGGAGCCATTGAAAGTGAATCCTTTTTCGGGCATTGAACTGCAGGCGATCGGGATTTGAAGGTAGGAATGCACCGCTTCGTGGGTTTGACGAAGAACGAGCTGAAAAGATCAGTTTTGCTAGAATTTCTATCATTGCACCATCGAAATCGAACAAAAACAAAACATTGCATCTGACGCAGTAATGAGGCATTGCATCATCGTGAGCGTCGCTTTTCATGGAAAACGACTATAAATGCGGGTAAAAATCAATTTTTCGTCAAATTCTGTGCTTGTGATGGACTCGATTGCCTTCGCGTTCTGCGACGCCGTGGTCGGAACGATCAAATACGTCCCTCGTATAGACGTCTCTTTCCCAGATGCCAAATGGAACAAAGCGCTTCAAGACCATACGGCCAATCGACAATGCTTTCAGTTGTATGTTGGCTACAAGGATGGCAAATGGTCTTACAGATTATCCAACGCAAAATTGGATTCCAAAGCTCTTCTTACAACTGTGCTGCAGCAGGTTGGTCCCAAATACCTACGCATCACTGACATTGAAGTGAAGGTCAGCGAAACGTCCACGAAGAACATTCACATGCTAATTAAAAGTTTCAAACCCTTTTTGAACTTTCCAAGACTGAGTTTGTACGACGTCGATTCAAAAATTCCCGAAGGCGATCTAGCTGAATTGCTGTCTTCGTTTGCAAAAGTCAACATTTGTTCGTTCTTTTCGTCTTGTAACGGAAGATGTGCGATCGAATTTGCAAAGCAATTAATGCAGCAGGACACGTTGATAAAGAAAATTACACTACTGGGCGAACGAGACGTGCTAGCGGATGAAATTGCGGATTATCGAGCTACGGGGAGGGTTGTTCACTTTGAAACAGCATGTTACGATTTTTCAGGTTGTTTTGCAGTTCATGAAACGTCTTTACGGTTCGTCCGTTAACGCAGTTCGATTGAGTTGTTTTGATATGGTATTTGATATTTACAAAGGGTAATAAGTTCACTTGTTTAAACAATTCTATCACTACTGTAACGTTGTCAAGTTTTGTCATTTAGTCCGACGAGTCAAAGTGGCGTTTTTGGGGGTAACGATAAAGAAATCACTTTTTGTGTCCAGTAACAATGTAAACTTCTCATCAATCACATCATAATGATGACCAGGGATCCCAACGACGCTGCATACAGGACAACTCTAAGATTCAGCAACTTTCACAATTTTTCTGAAATTTTAATTCTGCCCTTCCAATGTTAAGGTGAACCCTCATTTTCTAGAAAATCACGGGTCCTGGGGCGATTGACTCCGATCTAATGTGCACGACACAGTTGGCTTTTGACCGTTTGTTGCCGAAACTGACAAATTTTTCTAAATCGACGCCAACAACACAGGCTTGTGGCTTGTAAAAAAGGGAAAAAATTTGCTGATCAATCGTGGATGCGCAAAACCGCAACAATCGACTTTTCGCTGTTTCGCAGCCACAAACTTGTATTTTCTGGGCCGATCGAGACCAATTTGAGGTCGCGAGGAACGGTCATCGTGTGAAACGGCGTGAAATAGTCACTTTCCACAACGGTCAAAAACATCTTGAGCGATGTCCTGAGCTTAACGGAACGCTTCAAGCGCTATCGTCTGGGAAATTACCGAATATTTTTGTCTGTTTTTGTCACTCTCCAATTAGACAAAAGCTGATCAATTGTTGATGCACTCAACCGCTAAATCGATTTTTCACTGTTTCGCAGCCACAAAGCCGATCTAGAACAGTTCGAGCTCGCGAGGAACGGTCATCGTGTGAAACGGCGTGAAATGGTCAATTTCCACACTAGACTGTCAAAACACGACCGTATAGAAAACTGACTTTTCAACGGACATTTCAGAATAAATATGAGACGTTTTTAGGAGCGATGTCCGTGTCCCTTTAAGCTGAGTTTAGCGGAAAGCTCAAGCGCCTACCTTCAACGGAATAGCACTTTCCCTAGGTGCATCAGCGAATCCGCATCGAAAACGTCGATTGTCAGGTTGTTTCTGAGCAAAAATTGCACAATGTCCTCCTTGTCTTCCGCTTTCTGGCTTTTGTCAACCACGAATTTGACCTGAATTTCCATTTGAAGCTCTCTTTTCTCGCCTGCTGGTCTTACAAGAATCCACACTCCTTGGGATTCACAACAACGCCGTTCTCGTCAATCCGTTGGAATATCGTCGTGTCCTCATCAGCCTGCATTGCTTGAAGTCGCTCTGTTACAATCTGCTCGAATCGATAGAATTTCATTACGAAAAAGTATTTCCTTGTTTTTATGTGTCTAAACTGGGTTACTGTAGGTGAATAGAGCAAAGGAACGTACCCTTTGGTGCCCAGAAACTGAATGAACACTTCATTCACCTCCAGGCGGTCGTTAATCTCCTCCGGGATACTGTAGTTCCTTGAGTCGTCGCTATCGATCATCACTGGAACGTTTCCATTGCGATCGGGTGATTTCGTGGAATTTGAATTGCGATAAGAGGACGTAGGATTGACGAGAAATGGCCAGGACTCTGCAATGAGGGTCTCAGGTTGAGGCAAGGGGTTACGGTAGGCGCCTACTTGTGCTCATCTCCAAGAACGAGTCTACTTTTACCGAAGAAACAGGTTTAGGCGAGTCGATTGGCTTCTTTGGTCGCGTAAAGTCCTCTTCGATCTCTTCGGAGAGAAAATCGCGACTCTCGGACGTGGCTGATTGAGGCTCCGCGACGCTCTGATGGATTTTGAAGATATCGCTAGAATCGACGTCGGCAGACCGTGGCGTTGGGAGCTTCTACAGCCGCTGGATCGACCATTGAAAAGCTCTAAAGCTCGAAAATCAAAGTTTTGGCCAAAAATTGACTCAAACGCACCCCTCTTCTGTTCGGAGGCTTCAACGGAGTGCATTGGAAGGTGAGCTCAATCCTCGGCCGCCCATCGTTGGCTATAAACTGCTCATTCTCGCCCTCCCTGATCCGCAGCAGATTCTTAAAGCATAGCTGATGGTCAGGGATTTGGATTCGGTCCTCCCATCAGCGATACAGTAATCGTGTTCACGTCGCTCAGGTCTTGATTTGGACTCCAAGCGCGCCCAGCAGATCATCTCTGTCTTGCTCATCTCTACCGTAATCCACTAGGTAACTAGCCTAAAATTGGAGCTTTAGATGACGGTAGAGATGAGCAAGACAGAGATGATCTGCTGGGGCGCTTGGAGTCCAAATCAAGACCTGAGCGACGTGAACACGATTACTGTATCGCTGATGGGAGGACCGAATCCAAATCCTGACCATCAGCTATGCTTTAAGAATCTGCTGCGGATCAGGGAGGGCGAGAATGAGCAGTTTATAGCCAACGATGGGCGGCCGAGGATTGAGCTCACCTTCCAATGCACTCCGTTGAAGCCTCCGAACAGAAGAGGGGTGCGTTTGAGTCAATTTTTGGCCAAAACTTTGATTTTCGAGCTTTAGAGCTTTTCAATGGTCGATCCAGCGGCTGTAGAAGCTCCAACGCCACGGTCTGCCGACGTCGATTCTAGCGATATCTTCAAAATCCATCAGAGCGTCGCGGAGCCTCAATCAGCCACGTCCGAGAGTCGCGATTTTCTCTCCGAAGAGATCGAAGAGGACTTTACGCGACCAAAGAAGCCAATCGACTCGCCTAAACCTGTTTCTTCGGTAAAAGTAGACTCGTTCTTGGAGATGAGCACAAGGTAGGCGCCTACCGTAACCCCTTGCCTCAACCTGAGACCCTCATTGCAGAGTCCTGGCCATTTCTCGTCAATCCTACGTCCTCTTATCGCAATTCAAATTCCACGAAATCACCGATCGCAATGGAAACGTTCCAGTGATGATCGATAGCGACGACTCAAGGAACTACAGTATCCCGGAGGAGATTAACGACCGCCTGGAGGTGAATGAAGTGTTCATTCAGTTTCTGGGCACCAAAGGGTACGTTCCTTTGCTCTATTCACCTACAGTAACCCAGTTTAGACACATAAAAACAAGGAAATACTTTTTCGTAATGAAATTCTATCGATTCGAGCAGATTGTAACAGAGCGACTTCAAGCAATGCAGGCTGATGAGGACACGACGATATTCCAACGGATTGACGAGAACGGCGTTGTTGTGAATCCCAAGGAGTGTGGATTCTTGGTAAGACCAGCAGGCGAGAAAAGAGAGCTTCAAATGGAAATTCAGGTCAAATTCGTGGTTGACAAAAGCCAGAAAGCGGAAGACAAGGAGGACATTGTGCAATTTTTGGCTC